>CATIWF010129089.1:0-11386 GCA_949630135.1 Balakata baccata
ATCAGAAAAATATCTAATCGAATCACTAGACCAAAACCCCAAAAGAAATATGATAGTCATACCCTTGCCTGTGGTGTAATGTACAATGGCAATTGGTTTTAGTGCAAGTGGGAGATTGTTAGAGATGTGCCCAAAAGGCAATCACCTTAAGCACTTAGTGTACACATTCATAAAGGCATTCTTTCATTATATTAGTATTTATTTGCATATGAATTGATATAGATTTTAAACTGATTAATAAAAGTCCATGATATGAAACATAATATGAAGGAAATCATGTTGGGATCATGATAATGAGATTCCTATCATGTATAATTATGTTAGTATCTAAATTATCCCTAGTAATAGGATCAATAAGACGGGATATTGTTGATCCGGATAGACTAGCATATGTTATACTCCTTGATTGGATCAAGTAGTAGATCTCATAAGCTATAAACATGAGATGTTCAAAGTTAACATGTGGATGCTTGCTAAGAGTAGTCAAGTACATTGGATGACCTACTATAAGATGATTATATGAATTATCTATTCAAATGCCAATGATAGGTTCATCATAGCAATGGGGCAAGTATCCTTAGACTTGAGGTACTCAAGGATATCTTAGATACTGATTTTGTACTTGGACTCCATTCCTTGTTGCCATATAGAGGTGGCTCATAGGGTGGTGATTGGATGCAGCTTGAGGTATTCGAAGGTAATTGGGTCGCTAATAGAGGATCTATCACTCCTGTTAGAGGGAGAGTATACCCACAGTCTCTTTTCGAGATCATTATTAGGGAATCTCTAGCCAGAGTGAAAATATCCTGAAGATGGTCTTCAGTGACATGTCTAATAGAGTAATGAGTCGCAAGAACAAGAACTAACATCACTTGGGCAAGATGTGATATAGTCAGTCTAGTGGGAGCTGACACATCGTCCATGCTCTGAACCGAGTGGAGTATAGTATGGTGAAAGGACGAATTACACATATTGTTGTCTATGGAAAGGTTTGTAGTCAAACCACTAACTTTTCGGTCACTTGGGAGCTATGATGTGTTGCTAAATACCGCTCATGACTTGCTTAAATTATTTAATAATTTAAGTGGCCAACATAACCAGGAACCTACTGAGTCACACATATTGGAGATGTAAAGAATGATTAAAATGGCTTTGGATGGGAACCAAAATTTGAGAGAATTATTTCGAGTCGAATCATGATAAGATTGTGAGAAAAAATCACTCGAAGGAGTCAACGGGCCCATGCTGACCCACCAGTCAGGCAGTCCAATTGGGCCTACCCAGCAGGGCCAGGTGGGCTGCTGTGCGCTAGCTCGCAGCAGCTCACACAATTGCCTATAAAATGGCCAATTGGCCATTTTTTATTAATGTCTCTTCACCTTCTCCTCTCTTCAATTTTAATCTAATTTTTTGATTTTCTTTTGGATCTAAAAGTCCATAAAAGATAGAAAATAGACAAGAAAAAAATTTTTGGAGAAAAAAAATTTTTGGAGACAACAAGAAAATTAAAAAGTTTAATTTTTCTCTCAAATGAATATACACCATTGCTAGCACTTTGAGGTATGTTTAAGCTATCTCCTTAGTAGTTTTATTCTCTCATCTTCGCATGGAAATTGTTAGAGACAATCCAAAATTGGATTGTTATGGTTTGCTACAACCTAATAAGGTGAGAAGTTAAAGAAAAATTGAGAAATTATAAAGGTATAATTTCTGAATTATCTTTGGTTAAATTAGTTTTAATTAGTACAAGTAGAATCCTTTGATTCGGATTTTGAAAAATTTTATTTTCCGCTGTATAATATGTAAATGAGATATGCTTAAAAACTTTCATATTTATGTTAGTATCTAAATTATCCCTAGTCATAGGATCAACAAAACAGGACATTGTTGATCTGGATATAGATGAGCACATGTTGTATCCCTTGATTGGATCAAGTAGTAAATCTCATAATCTATGAGTATGAGATGTTCATAGTTAACATATGGATGCTTGTTAAGAGTAGTCAAGTACATTGGATGACCTGCAATGAGACAATCATATGGATTATCTATTCAAATGTTAATGATAGTCTCATCATAGCAATGGTGCAAGTATCCTTAAACTTGAGATACTCAAGGATATCTTGGATACTGATTTCTTGTTTTGACTTCATTCCTTGTTGCCTCTAAAAGGTTGCTCATAGGGTGGTGATTGAGTACAGCTTAAAGTATTTGAAGGTAACTAGGTAGCCAACAAAGGATTCACCACTCATGATAAAGAGAGTATATACCCATGGCCTCTTGTCGGGATCTTTACTCAGGAATCTCTGGCCAGAGTGGAAATGTCATAAGATGGTCTTCAATGACATGTCTAATTGAGTAATGAGTCTTAGAAATGAGAACTAACATCACTTGGGCTAAGTGTGACGTAGTCAATCTAGCGGGAGTTGACACACAGTCCATGCTCTGAACCAAGTGGAGTATAAGATAGTGAAAGGAGAAATTGTATGGACATTGTTTGTGGAAAACCATTGACTTTTCAGTCAATTGGGGGTCATAATGTGTTGCTAGATACTACTCATGACTTGCTCAAATTAATAGTTAATTTGAGTGGCCAAAAAAACTGGAAACCTAAAGGGTCACACGTATTGAAAAAATGAAGAACAAGTAATTTGGTGTTGGATGAGATCCAAAATAATGAGAGAGAAATTTCGGATCGGATGGCATCAATGCTGCAGAAGAGTTTCATGATCATAGAGTCACTGGGAGGTGCAAGCCAACACAGGCCCATATGGGCATGTGCACTGACAGCATGCAAAATCTGATTTTCTTACTACTTTTTGGGAAAATTTTGAGGTCTTTAACTAGGAATGGGATCCCAAAACAAGTCCTAACCATAATATGATAAAGGACCTCAAAATGTGCTGGAAACACAGAATTATATTAGATATAATCCTTCTCTCAAAATTGACATTCTTACTTTGCTAGCACAAGGGTTTTTTTTCAGCCATCCCTAGAAAGTTTTGGTTCTTCTCCTTTGCATGGAATTCTATTATAGGCATGTTCCATTGGATTGATGTGGCTTGCAACAACCCAATAAGAAGGAATTGAAGTTTAACGAACCAAGTCAAAGAGGTAGACATCTTCAACTCTAGTTAGGTTAATTGGTTTTAATGGGATAAGTCGTATCTATGGCTTCGAATTTTGAAAAATTTTAATTTTTTCGCTACGTTATATGAGATACATATTCAAAATCCAACACTTTTAACCTCAAAAATCGCAACGTATTGCTCCCTCCAGATATCGCCAACTCTAGTTTATCTCTCCTGAACTTCAACTGATCATCTGCTTCATTTTGATACTTAGGGTTTCTCAAAAGCTTGAAATAAGAAGGATTTCACGACGATTTCACACAACTTAGTATCAATTATGGTTTTTACGCTTAAATCTCTCACTATCGATTAGAAAGTTAGGGTTAAACAAATTCTCCCCCAAATTGACAATGTTTCTTTGAAATGAACAAATTGTAATATAGGTTTAATAAATGGGTTTTTTTTTTTCAAATTTACATATTTGCTTCAATTTCCACATGTATAATATTTTCATATATGGAACAAATGTGTTGACATATAATTCATTCATTAGTTATGTGAACCACATCATCGTGTTTGTAATTTATGTGTCTTCAAGGTTTTAACACATTAAGATTATGGTGGCCACGTGTTATGACATGTAAAATAGTTAGGGAGCTCGGAGGACTAAAAATGGAGTTAAGGGGGTTATAAGGACCAAAAAACGCTCTAAGGGGCATAAAGGAAAAAATTAAAAAGATCAGGGAGCTAGAGATGGCTTTTGCCCTAGAAAATCCATATTTCATATTCTTATACATTTAATTACATTAAATATGTTGGATTTTGAGGATGTATCTCGTACACAAAAATACAATGGAAAAATAAAATCAAAACTCGAACCAATGCATACAACTTCTGTAATCAAAATTAATTTAACCAAAAAAGAGGTTTGAAGATCTTACCTTTAATTCTCTTGACTTATTTTTACTTTTTCTTCTTATTGGATTGTTGCAAACCACAACAATTCAAATTAATAGTGATCCATACGAAGATTGAAAAAGAAAACCTATTAGGAAAACGGGCTTGAATAATTATTTTGTGTTAGTAAAATAATTGTTCTTAGAGAGAAAAGTTTAGAAAAATTAACTCTTAATTTTCTATGGAGGCTAGACCCTTTTTCTGGTGAAAACTTTTTTATAGGTATTTTCTAAACACCCTAGGGTTATCCAAATAGAGCAAAAATGCCAAAATAGAGTTAGAGGATCAAATTGGATTTTTTTAAATTTTTTGCCAAATTGGCCTTTCAATTACGTTGTGTGCGTGTGTAGTGTTGGCCTTTCAATTATGTTGTGTGCGTGTGTAGTGTTGGCCTTGCTAGCATGCGTGCTCACATGCCAACATGGGCTGCCAGCTGTGTAAGCCTGCAAGGGCTCGTGACCCTCCCGAGCGATTTTTTTTTCTGAATTTTTTTCACAATTCCATTATGATCCGACCTCAAATAATTCTCTCATATTTTTGGATTTCATCTAAAACCATTTTATTCCTCCTTCACACCTTCAAAGTGTGTGACCCATTAGGTTCCCGGTTATATTGGCTACCCAAATCAACACTTGATATCGAGCAAGTCATGAGTGGTATCTAGTAGCACATCATAATCCCAATTGACTGGAAAATCAATGGTTTGACTACGAACCTTTCCATAAACAATATCTGTTTAATTTGTCCTTTCACCATCCTATGCCTCACTCGATTCAAAGTATGGACTATGTGTCAGCTCCCGCTAGACTAAATTCATCACACCTAACCTAAGTGATGTTACTTCTTGTCACTGGGACTCATTATTCAATTAGATATATCACTGAAGACCATCTTCACGACATTTCCACTCCGATCAGAGATTCCCGAGTAATGATTTTGACAAGAGGCCGTGGGTATACACTGCTTCTATCAGGAGCGGCGAATCCTCTATTGGCTACCCAATTACCTTTGAATACCTCAAGATGTACCCAATTACCACCCTATGAGTGACCTCTATAAGGCAATGAGGAATGGAGTCAAAGCACAAAATCATTATCCAATATATCTTTGAGTACCTCAAGTTTAAGAATACTTGCACCATTGTTATGATGAAATTATCACTAACATTTGAATAGATAATTCATGTGATTATCTCATAGCAGGTCATCCAATGTACTTGACTACTCTTAGCAAGCATCCACATGTTAACTTTGAACATCTCATGCTCACAGGTTATGAGATTCACTACTTGATCCAATCAAGGAGTATAACATGTGCTAATTTATCTAGATCAACAATGTCCTGTCTTCTTGATCCTATGACTAAAGATAATTCAGATAATAATATAATTACACATGGTAGGAATCTCATCATGCTTTTCTTCATGCTATGTTATGTATCAAGGACTTCATTAATCGATTTAAGATCAACATCAATTCATAAAAAAAATGAATCTCAAATTAATGAAAATATCTTTTATTAATAATAATAAATTGTACAACAAGTGCTGAAAGTGATTGCCTTTAGAGCACTTATCTAACAAAATGATCATATGTATTATTAGAAAACTATCCAATGGGTTAGGCAAATAATTGATCATATCAAATTTTTACCTAATTGCCTATTTGATTAATTAGATTAATTAGATTAATTCCTTATTTGCATGTAATTTTCCTTTTTAGATTTAATTCCATAATCTCACTACAAATTAAATACCAAAAATCCATAAATAATTCCAAATTAAATCATATTAATTTTGATACTAAAATAATTAAACAATTTAATTATAATTTGTATGCTATTACCTAGTCATAATAAGATTAAAATAAATCAATCCAAACAATTTGAATCAAAGTCAAAAATTCCAAAAATTCTAGAGTTATATATCATCAATTTTAGGTATCTTTAGATCATCTCAAGCCAATCTAAATCATTAAAATTCAGATTAGCAAACCAATACACAAAATGCCCAAACTGAATCATTTATCAACTAGAATTAATATGGAATTAAGGACTGAACAAAAAATATTTTTAACATACATAAAAGTATCAAAATAACTTCACAAATATTCCATATTTATGAATTAAAGGTGTTGGAAATAAAAAAAGTATAAACATACAAAATATTTTATAATTGGACAGATTCGCGATCGCAAAACCTTTTACACTCGCAAATTCTGGGTTTCTAGAAAATTAGAACACTTTTAATTTTGTTATGGCTACTGCCCAAAAAAAAAAACATGTTCACAACATATTTTTTAACATAGTTAAACGTCAAATAATCAACCAAAACCAAGCAACCCCTTGAATAAAATTAATTAACTATTTAAAACAATTTAAGACCTAATTTTGGCAATTAAAACATAATTCCATAAATTTAACCACACAAATCATATTTGTATCAATTCCATTCATCCACAATTATTTAAGATTATCATATGAATAGAATGAAAGTGATGAATAGAAAAATGGCCAAGTACAATCCAAATGAAATTTTAAAATCAAAGAATCCAAAAAACCATTTTTCATATAATCTTATTATTCTTCAATTAAAATCAATTATAATAAGCATAGGGAGACTTTGATATCATTGTTGGGTTTCACATATACATCACATACATCAATACAACGGAAATTAAAATTTTATTACACCTAAACACAAGAAATCGTCCTATGATATTAGAACCAATTAACCCTAACTAAGGTTAAAGATGATTACCTTCAAAATCAGAGACTTATTTCTTTGGTTTTACCTTATCAAGTTGTTGCAAATCATAATAATCCTTTGTTGGATCACCTCTAATGGAAGTCCACATAAAGGCATATAGAAGAAAACCTCTAAGGCTATAGGTAGACAACAACCTCTTGTGTTAGCAAGAGATAATTATCAATGGGGAGAATGAGAATTAATCTTTATCAATTCTAATGTTGTAGC
Source organism: Balakata baccata (assembly GCA_949630135.1). NCBI lineage: Eukaryota > Viridiplantae > Streptophyta > Magnoliopsida > Malpighiales > Euphorbiaceae > Balakata > Balakata baccata. The sequence goes on from CATIWF010129089.1 coordinate 7,003, forward strand.
ATCGAAAATAGTCTCTTAAGAGACTATTTATATCCCTTCTAATCATATTAGGGTTAGGTTTACCAAATGCTCACATTTAAGTTTCCTAATTAGATTAGGTCTCTTATACTGATGCATTTCGCGATCGAGAATGCTCATTCGCACTCGCGAAATTCTCATAATTGTACGGTTCCCAATCTTGAAACCATTTTCCCAATTAGAAACTTATGTAGTTCCGATCAATTGGTTTTACCAATCGTGTAAGATATTCCTACTCATCATCAAAACGCTCTCGCAAAAGACCTATTTGCTATAGTGAAACTGTTCGCACTCACGAAAGATCCATTTGGTCTAGTGATTTTGGTTGGGCCCAATTTTTCTCTCTCTTGGTTTTGGATCTGATCCAAAAGTCTATTTTAGTTCTTCTTTATACCTTTAATGTATGTGACTTATTAGGTTTCCGGTTATGTTAGCCACTCATATCAACACTTGATCTTGAGAAGATCATAACATATAATAAAATATCATGACTCCTAATTAACCAAAAAGTTAGTGGTCTGACACGAACCTTTTCACAAACAATTATCGATGTAATTCGTCCCTTCACCCTCATTATACTCCACTTAGTTCAGAGCATAGACTTTTGTGTCAACTCATACTAGAATGATTATGTCGCACTTAGTCCAAGTAATATTAGATTTAGTCTTTGAGACTCATTACTTCAAAAGATTTATCTTCGAATGCCCTCTTTAAGACATGTCCACTTTGACCAAAGTTTCCTGAGTAATAATCTCAATAAGAAGACATGAGTATACTCTCTTTCTACCAGGAATGATGAATCCTCTTTTGGCTACCAAGCTATCTTTGAATACCTCAAGATGTACCCAATGAGCAACCTAACCTGAGGTAATAAGGAATTGAGTTAGAATTAGTATCCAAGATAACCTTGAATACCTCAAGTCCAAGGATACTTGCGCCATTGCTATGAAGAGATTATCATTGACATTTATATAAAAGACCCATATAATGATCTCATAACAGGTCATCCAATGCACTTGACTACTTTAGCAAGTATCTATATGTTAACTCTAAACATCTCAAGCTTACAAATTTTGAGAACTACTACTTAATTCAATCAAAGAGGATAACATGTGCTAGTCTATCTGGATCAATAATATCCTATTTTATTGATCCTATGACTAGGGATAGTTTAGATACAAGCATAATTACACATGATAGAAATTTCAATATCATGATCTCATCATGATTTCTTTCATGTTATGTTTTATATCAAAGACTTTCATTAATCGATTTAAGATTAAATCAATTCATATGCAATGAATATCAATATAATGAACTATGCCTTTTATTCATATAAATGAAATTGTACAATAAGTGCTAAAGGTGATTGCCTTTAGAGCACCTTTATAATAATTGGTGCTTCCCCTAATTCACCTCATCATAATATTGTAAAATCTTATGGTGATTTAATAGCCCAGTCTCATCATATTGACAAAGTACTCTTTAGACAATCTTCTCAAAATGTTGCAAACAATTGATTACAACTCAAGACCTCGTAGATGCAATTCAATGTCTCACTTTTCAAGCTTGTTCCTTAAGTGGTGATGATGAAGGCGAAGAGTCAAAAAATCAATGTTATTTTTGTGAATCGATTGAACTTTTGGCCTTTTATAAGGATAATGTTGATAGAGTTGTTCTAGATAATGCTCAAAAATGCAAAATATGTATATAGTGATATTCAAAAAGAGATAATATGTGTTTTTGCAAGGGAAGTACAAGCAATTCATGAGAAAATTGGTGAAACTAAATTTTTTTTTTGTCATAGTTGATGAGTCTAGAGATATATCAAAGAGAGAATAAATGGACATTATGTTGAGATTTAAGGATAAAAGTGGTTGTGTGCAAGAACTTTTCTTTGATATTATTCATGTTCTTAATACTTCAGCTATGAATTTGAAAAAAATAAGATATGTGATGTTCTTCCTTTTCACAACTTGAGCATCCATAACATTTGAGGTTAGAGTAATGATGAGACAAGTAATATATGTGGGAAATGGAATGGATTTCAAGCGTTGTTTTTAAAAGACTATCCATATGCAAATTATATTCATTGTCTTGCTTATAGACTTCAATTAGCATTGGTTGCACCATCTAGAGAAGTAACTGAAGTTCATAATTTCTTCAGTCAATTGTCTTTTATCATTAATGTTACCAGTTCCTCTGCTAAAGACAAGATGAATTAAGGATTGCTCAAGTTCACTGCTAAATTGTAAAGATGATTGGAATTGAAGAAATTCATAATGGAACTAGAAAAAATCAAGTTAGTAGTCTCCAAATACCTGAAATGACTAGGTGGATCTCTCATTCAAGTTCTATATTGTAGTTTGATTAATATGTATGATCCAACTTGCATTGTTCTTGAGAATGTAATTAAAGAAGAAAATTATTTTCAACGTGGAAATGTAGATAGTTCTATGAGTTATATGACATCTTTTGATTTTATGTTCATTTTACATCTCATGAGGGATATTTTATTATTCTCTAATGATATTTGTCAAGCTTTGTAGAGAACGAATCAGGGTATTTTGAATGCTCTTGATTTAGTTTCTACTACAAAAATATTGATTCAGAACATGATGGACTTTGGATGGGAAAATTTATTAATAAAGTGAAATATTTTGTCAGAATCATGAAGTAAATACTCTATATATCAGTGCCCTTTTTTCCATTCATCGAGGTAGGTCTTGTTATAAAGAAACTAATATTTCCATTGGTTACTATTATTGGTATGACTTATTTATTAACATAATAGATATACAATTGCAAGAGAGTTGAATAATAGATTGAATGATAATATAATGAAACTTTTTGTTCCTAGTGCTGCTTTAGATCAGAAGAATAATTATAAATTGTTCAATGTGGATAGTATATGCAATTTTGTAGATAAGTTTTATCTTACAAATTTCATAGAACAAGAGAAGTTATATTTGAACATTCAATTACAACTCTTACCAATTCGATGTTCCTCAACATGTTGAATTGAAGAATTTGTCTACTATTTTTTAATTATGCCATAGTGAATACAAAAAAAGCTGCAATTTATCAGGTTGATTCACCTCATTTTTACTCTTCCAATTTCTATTGCAACAATTGAACACACATTTTCATTAATGAATGTTGTGAAAACAAAATTTTGAAACAAAATGGAAGATGACTATCGTACAAATTACTTAATCATATATAAAGAAGGAGATTGCCAACAAAAATTTAATACAGATTCAATTATAAATAAATTTTATGATATGAAAAGGCGACGTATAAAATTTCGTGATTGAAGATGATAAATATTTTATATTTTTATATTAAATTAGATTTATTTATTTTTGTATCAATTAATTTTTATTATAAATAACTCTTTTTGTTATAGTTTTGAATAAAAAAATATAAATAGTTGATTTTATTTATTATTTTAGCAATTCATGTAATGTTTTTTCTCTATTAAAACAAGGTTAGAGATGCAAATTAATCTCTAAACTATATTTTATAAAGTGAGTCAAATGCAATTAAGCTTTCGAACTTTAAAATCGGTACAATTAGACCCTATAACTATTGTTTTATTAGCACCATTATTTTAGAATTGTTAAACTTACTTGGTCTGATGAAATGTGACTTGTTACATGTGATATAATTCATAATCTAATTTGCATCGATTTTAAAATTTGAAAACTTAATTGCATTGAATTAATGAGTGACTCATTTCATAAAATATAATTCATTGACTAATTTTCACTTTTGTCTTTAAAACAATTATGACTTCGTCCCTTTAAATAAATATGGGCCATTGCCACATAATCTCAAAGTAACATTATGAATATTGATGTCCTTATAATTGCACTTTTTTTTTTTTTTGAGTAACTGTACATAAAAATATATAAAAACATACATAAATAAATAACTATAAATGGAGTATTTGTTAAATGAGATGTCTTTATTACTCAGCGGAGGCGACAATAATAATTAATCCGATCTAACACTTGACCTGACCTGTGGGATTTAGTTTTAAGACCAAAAGATATGATTATATCATTTATTGGCCGAAAGAAAGAAATCTTTGCTAACAGAAAACATAAAAATAAAAAACAATTTCTTCCATCCACTCTGATAATTTTGATATTAGAAAATTAGGATGAGTGTGGATTCCGATTGTTCATTATCAAAAGCAATACAGCAACCAACACCAAACCTACTGGTTCACCAAACCATAACAGCAACGGCTAATCGACCGTTGTGATTGCGAGAGGGCAGAAAGCAAGTAGTGAGAGGGACTTCTCCTCCGCCATTATTGTAAATTCTTCAAGCAAACTCGTCTTCTCTCTTTTTCATC
>CATIWF010129154.1:0-19890 GCA_949630135.1 Balakata baccata
ATATTTACTCAAGAAAACTGAACAGTTTAATGACATCATGTCAACTGGACAGTGGGTAAATTAAATATACTTTTATAAGGGAAGGTTCAAAGGGTAACACCTACCTATCCTGTGCAAGTTTCAATCGTCAAACTCTATCACGTAGTAAGGCTTTGTTCATCTTACTTTTCCGCCCAATTTTATTCATGTGGCTCAAAATGGAAAATGTGTGAATAGAAATTGAAGCTCAAAGTAAGCTCCTTGGTAAGGAGATTTAAAGGTGAAAAGTGAGTGGGAGTTTGTTCCACATCACTAAGAATTGAAGTTGGACTTGTATTTATATATAGAAATGCATTCTTACATGGGTAAGAAAAGTAGAATGAAAGGCTCTCTCTCGCATGCTCATGCGCAGGGGGGATGCAAATCCATAGGCCGGGATGGGCCAATGCGTGGGTGCGCGACCTGCGTACACGAATATCGGCCTAAAATCTTGTGATCCTAAACAAGCCCAATTTTTTCAAATTATTTTTTTATTTCTGGAAAATTTGGCAACACTCCCATGTTGATCCACACGGTTGGCAATCTACCACGCCCGTATGGAACCACACGATCGTGTGGATTCGACACTCCTGTGTGGATCCACACAGCTAGGCCACTGACACGCCCGTATGGATCCACACAGTCGTGTTGTTGTATCTGCAGGGTGAGCAAGGAAGATCCACTGGATTCTGTTCCAGAATGGACTTTTGAGCTTCATGTCTTTTAGAATGTCAATTTTTGATGTTTCAAAGTTTAATTTCACCATTATTTGAGAGTTACAAAGGCATTATTGACAGCCTTTAAAGGAAATTAATCACAATTAATCTCATGTCTTCTCCATGTTGTATAAATAGGTGGTTTAAGCTTGAATTTTGAAGTGTTGATGAAGGGTATACTTTGATTGTTCTTGAAGTGTTTCTTTCTTTCTTCTCCTTCTTCTTCTCAAGTGATAGAGGGTGTGACAAGTTAAAGTTCGCTGTAAGTAGGTGTTGTGTGTTCAACAACTACTTGGAATATGTTGTATCTTGGGAGACAAACGCTAGTTATCCTAAACACTTGTGTAGGAGGCGAATTTGTCTTAAGGAAACTGTATGCTATACATGCCTCAGATTGGTTTTCCATTGTCTACTGTTTTTTGAATATTGAATTAACAATTCTCCTATTTTCTTGTATTTGCTCATAACAATTAGGTCAGGTGAGTACACTTAGTTCCGTGATTTTCTTGTTTCTAGAGGAATTGATGACAAAATACATGTCTTTATGTTTCTACTAGGTATTTTCTCCACTTTTTGCCATTTCTAAGGCTAGGGTCTCCATAATTATTGTCTTTCCTACTTCCATTTTGATTTTTGCTATTAGGTTTTCACTTGGATTCTTTTGTGGTGGGAGTTTCAGTGAGCTGAGTATGAATGTAAGCAAGAAAAAATGCAAAGGAGAAAATTTTGAAGGTCTATAGTGAGAGATTGAGGATACTGGTGAAAATCTAGACAATGCAGTAAAGTTATTCCCAAAATATTCACAAGGTATACTTGAGGTATTCTCATAAAATTTCTAAAGATATACTGAAGGTATTCGCAATGTATACCAAAGGTATTCCTAGAAAATTCCTCCAAAAAAATTCTCGAGGAGAAATTCCATGGGAATTCTTAAGGAATTCCCAAGGTATTCTTAGGAATTCCCTTTAAGGAATTCCCAAGGTACACCCAAGGTATATATGAAGTATTCCCAAGGTATATTCAAAGTATTTTATTTTATAACCAACTTCCATGTCTCTTCTTCTTCCCAAAAGTATTATCAAGGTATTATCAGGAAATTCCTTCCAAGGAATTCTCAAGTAATTCTCAAGGTACACCTAAAGTATACCCAAAGTATTTCCTTGTATACCCAAAGTATTTCCTTGTATACCCAACTTCTATGCCTCTTCTACTTCTTCTATTCCTTCAATGTTCATTTCAATTCTTGTTTAATTGAGTTTTTTTTATTCATCATTGTTTGTTTAGTGATTTGCTCATTCAATTGTCATTATTTATAGCTGCTGGATTAATTATCTACAATAAGATATTTATTTTCCTTTTGAAGGTTTGAGATTGTGGTGTATCTATAGAGTTGCAGATTTAGGTACATGTATAATTATAAAAAGTATTTTTTTCATAAAATTGAAAAAAAAAAATCGAGGGTTGATAAAGTTGTAATTATTTGCCATTTTTTCGGTATTTATGAAAAATTCCCAACATATTTTGAGAGTGCATGAGATTATTGTTAAGTGTTCTAAAAGTGGATTTTAAATTTTTTTATTTAATTGACTATTTTTTAAAATTTTTTATAAACTGATTTTTTTCAAACCTACATTTGAAAAAAGTATCTATTTATCAGCTTCTATTAAAATCAGTTTTCAAAACTCAAAAAAATTAAAAATACAATTTTTTTTCTTCCGAAAATTGTTTTTCCAAAACTCAATTCCAAACAGGCTCTTAATATATTTAAAAGGTGCAACAGGCTATAAGCTATACAATAAGGAGTAATCATCTCATTGTGCTCATCATAAACGAGAAATCACATCTAATGTAGAAGAGAGAACATGAAATCAAAATATCATTCCTCCAAAAGTAAACGCTCCTACCACCTAAGTTAGTTTTCTACACTTGATTTACGTTTGAAATGTTAACCCAAATATGAGCTGTTTGCTTTCATTAGTTTGTTTTAGGGATGTAAAAAAAAAAAACGGACTTAAATATTTACCAACTTAAAGTTTTTTTTTAAACAGAAAAAGCACTATTTTTTTTTTCAAAATACAAAAAATGCTAAAAATATTACAAAAATATTAGGTTTAGCAATAAAATGGAAAATTTCTGTTTTTTTACAGGGCTTTGCTCCAAATGGGACAGAAATTTTCCGACTCACTTCTCTATGAAGATGCAAATTGGGGAAATTCCTTTTCCATTGTGCAAGGAGGGATGGGAACAAGGAAGATACTCCCCACCTTGCAGGGATCTCCATCTGCGATTATGTGAATGCAATAATTATAAATACTTTTTTATTCTTAATAAAAATAATATATTTTAATATATATATATATATATATATAGTAATTAGTGAATGAGAGTATAATTTATACAACAAAATATAATATAATAATGTACATTTTATAGGGATCTCCATGCCCGATTTTGTGGAGATCCGATAATTATAAATATTTTTTTATCCCTAATAAAAATAATATATTATAAAATACAATTTAATATATATATATATATATATAGAACAAGAGTATACTTTATACAACAAAATATAATCTTATAATGCACCTTCTAGATTATTTAAAAAAAATACATCCAATATAAAATTTAAAAACACTTGAAAATTTAATAATAAAATTAAAAAATTTGAAACATATAATATTTAAAATAAGAAAAGTGTTTTTTTTTTAACTAAAGGCTCAAATAGAATCCATCAAACAAATTATGAGATCAATTTAATCAATACTATATTAAAAAAAATTGTATTTGATATTATTAAATTAATGAGGGTTGAATTACTAATTAACTTAATTTAAATATAAATTAGCCTTCTTTTAAACTTTTTGTAAATAGAAATCTATAAAAATTATGGTAAATTACTTGTTAAATAAATATTTTTATTGTTTTATATTGTTGAAGAATGAAAATTATCATGCCTTTTTCCTTCTTTTTGATAAGTTACAGAAATTATTTTGTGATATCTGGGATGGACACACTGTGGATACAAGTTCAATGGAAATATTAGAGTTTTTAGTGGAATAAAGTCTTGAAAGAAGAAAATGTCAAAAGTAGTAACAAAATGGGATGTTTATGAATTATTTGTTTTTTTCTTAATGTATAAGCTATTAAATTATATATGGATGTTTATGAATTTTCTATTGATGTTTATAAATTATTAACTTTTTTTTTTAATTGTGAACTTTTATATCTACATGATAATAACTTGTTATGGATTATTATATTTTTGTGCATGCTAAATTAATTATTATATCATGTAAATTAGTTATAATATATTATTATTATTATTATTTATAATTTTTTTAACTCAAAAAAATTCAATGGAAATGGGGATCCCCACGGAGGCGGGAAATAGCATGGTGGGGATGGGGACTCCTTTGCTACAGTGGGGATGCGGATAGGTTAATTACGTCAACGGTATCTCAATTATATAAATTATAACAATTCAATACCTCAAATATTATTTGTAATACAAAAGTATTCCAATTATCCAAATCGTAACAACTTAATATTTCAAAAATTATTTGTAACACAAAAGTACCTCAACTTTTATTTTGTAACTAAATAGTACTTCTGTTTTTAGCTATTATGGCTCATTTGACATTGCGTTTAGGAAAAATGCTTTTAGAAAAAAATTGTATTTTTAACTTTTTAAAAAAATGTTTTTAAGTAGAAGCAAGTAAATAGATTTTTTTTCTAGAAGCATATTTGAAAAAACAATTCATAAAAAATTAAAAAAAAAATTAGTCAATTAAATCAAAAAGTTTAAAATCTGCTTTTAGAACACTCAAAGCAATCCCAAATACTCTCTTAGTCTCCCTAACAGAAGTAAGACATGAAATATCCAGATAAATTTCAATAAAAACAAAATTAGTTGTAATACTCAGACAGTAAAGTTGAAATTTATTTAATGTGGATATTATAACTAATTTTATTTTTGTAAAAATTTATCTGATGTGAATAGTTCATGTTACACTTATGTCAGAAAGACTAACAGTTAAAGACGGAAGTACTATTTAGTTACAAAATAAAAGTTGAGGTATTTTTGTGTTACAAATAATTTTTGATATTTCATGTCACATTTATATCAGGCAGACTAACAGTTAAAAACGGAAGTACTATTTAGTTACAAAATAAAAGTTGAGGTATTTTTGTATTATAAATAATTTTTGAAGTACTGAGTTATTATGAGTTATACAATTGGGGTACCATCGGTGTAATTTATCTAAATGGGGATCATACCCTGCCTTCTGCCCCACCCATTGCCAAGCCTAAAAAAAAAATACTAAAACTCAATGTTTACAAAAATTTATCCAGGATTTACTAGAAAATTAATAAAACTTGAAGTTACATAAGGTTTAACTAAGATTTACTTAAAATTTACTTAAGATATACCCAAGATTTAACTAAAATTGACTAGAATATTAATGAAATTTAAAGTTATCCAAAATTTATCCAAAATTTACTAAAAGTTTATCAAAAAATTACCAAAGGTATATCTAACGTTTAAACAAAGTTTTCCAAAGATCTAGTTAAAGTTTACTAAAGTAAATAACTTTAATTAAATACAAATTTACATATTTTCATTAGTAATTAAGATTTACTTTGGTAATTAAGTTAATTAAATACAAGTTTACATATTTCTTTTGTAATTAAGTTAATTAAACAATGATTAAAAATGAATAAATACATACATAAGAACAAGTGGTAATCATGTAAGTTAATGAAATTCTTAATCCATGTTTAAAAAATAGAAAAATGTCATTCTCTTTCTCAATTGAACGCAACATTGTGCTAAATATATAATGATTTTCATATTTGAAAAGAAAACAGTTAAAAATTAATAAAAATAAAAATGATGGCATTGAAAACACACAAAAAAAATATTGCTAAAATTGAAAAAATTTTAAGAATCAGTAATCGGTGATATTTTCTTTTTGTTTTAGTCCCATTTTTACTATTAACAAAATTTTAGGCAAACGACATATATAACTACTGCACCGATTTTTATCCAAATTGCCCTTTATATATCATTTTTTATCTATTTTGGTCTTTAAAATTCAAAAATATGATACATTCGGTTACTATATAATGACGTGGTACGTCAGAAAAGTACATTGACAGGTGAAATATATGCACCAATTAAGAGGCAAATTACGACGAATATTGAATTTGCAAAGTACATAGTAAACTAAAACAAAGTATAAGAAATAATTTGAACTAAAAATCAATTATAGGGTAAAATGACAAAAACGAATAATTACAAGGGACTGAATATGTCTTATACTTTGTTGCCTTTTTTTATTTATTTAAACTTTAATAATTGAAAGTTTATTGTTAATTAGTATGTAATATCAAAAAATTCATAAACGTCTAAAAATAATTGTTTTCATTTTCACAATTTTTGGTAATTTAATTTTTTTAATTCTTTAATATTATGAAAGATAATATAAAAAAAAATTATTTGCAAATTGGGACAAGAATAACATGCTTGAAACTAAGAGAATTTCATAAAATCTTTTATATTTTATTTCAATATACAAGTGACCAATAAATTTTAACTTGATGATACTAGTATAGTGATCAGAGCTTTGAATTTTCAAATTCAATATCACATCAGATTTCTTGTACCAAAAGAATATGCAGAAGTGTTCATGTACACGATTGTTCAACAAGATAAACCTTTACATACAAGATTGATCTTAGGTTTGTTCGTTCAACTTGTAGCTAATGAATTGTATATGTTGGAATGCTCGGGGCTTGGGAATCCTCGAGCATTTAGAGAAAATGTATGATTCTTGAGCAAGATTCCGAACTGTTCTTCATTTACAAAACAAAGATGACGAAGATGCAGTGCAGTAGTTTTAAGTTTTTATTGGATTTTGAAGGGCAATTCACTATTGATAGTATGACATCCTTCCTATATAACATGACTATGTCTATTATATCATCTTATAACAAGAACAATCTCATTACATAGATAGAATGTCACTATCTACATTTCTTATATCTAGTTAATTATCATTTAATCTTATATATTAAAACTCGTAACTGTTCCTAGTTCATACCATAATGGCTCTTTTTTTTTCTTTTTTGCATAATATACACCAGCATACAGTTTTAGGCTCAAGCCCCATACATGTACAAAATACATAGTTCATATATAAGTCATAAAACTATTCTCATATGCATGGATATACAAAATACAAATATGATAGATAGACCCACAAACTGGGTCACAATGTCTTCTCTTAATATGGGTATTATCTAACTTCTATTTAACAATTTCTACTATCTACAAGCCCCTTGACATACGTGAGAAAAATTCACGTTAAGTTATCTCTAACTTAGTGGTACATATAGACATCAAAATTTTTCCATGCATCAAATAAGTATACAATATAAAATATAGCACAACATCATATATCATGACATATGAATATATTAATCATGCTTATGGTTAATAACCAAGTGATGTATCAACTATATACAGTGATCATGTTTGTATTATATACATACTTTATACTTTTATTGTTATAATTATTACCATTATCTTTCATTTATCAACTATGTCTGTCTTATCATTTTTTTTTCAATAAATAACTTCAACAAATAATCCAAGCCTCATTCCCGGACTATCCGGATATGGGGTATAAAGTAGGTGAGCTAGTCATGCTACTCATTCACTGTAATTTGTATGCTCATTTGAGCTCCCTCAAGTCAAGCATGCTCACCCAACTAGGGCTCAGCTAACCTGACTGAGTATAACTGTAATCTGTATGCTCATTTGAGCTCCCTCAAGTCAAGCATGCTCAATCAAACTAGGGCTTAGCTAACTTGACTGAGTATAATGGATATGAGTACTAGAAACAAAAGCACCCAAGGCAAGGTTAAACATTTTGATCCTCACTCATACATCTTGTTAATATGTATCGCTTATCTCCTTCTTGATGCATCATTTACTCTAAAGTAGTCCTTAAGTAGAGAAATGGGCATTTATCTCAAGGTAACCTCTTTGTTTCAATCTCATTCTTTTATATTTCCATCATGTTTCCATATTTTATATGCATGCTCACAGTCACATTTATGCATATCGACATGTTTCTACATCATACTTTAGCATCTGTGCATGATTGGCATGTAACAAACCCACCAAAATGTCATCTAAACAAAGGTCATTAATGCTATGAACAGTGTCTTCACAATCATAACAAATATGGCTAGCCGTGAAGCCTGGCCATGAAGGCTACTAGACTCAACCTTTATGGTCATAACAGATTCAGCATGGTTGTGACGCCGGTTGTAAAAGGTCCTAACTTGTGTCTATGGTCAAATTTTGTCAAAATTTCACTTCTAAACCCTTCCTAAACATGTATAGACATTATCCATAGTCATTGGAAACCAAAACAAATAAGTTATCACAACTCAAATCATCCCCCAAAATGGGTCACAACCAAGATCACATTTACACACATATTGTACCCACTTTAACATATTTGTCATTTTCTTGCTTATTAACATATTTATACATATTCAAATACTCTAATTAACCCTTCTAACATTTGATCATGTAATTTCATGCTTTCATATTATATAATATCATATTGCTTAACAAATAAGCATGCTCAACAATATTATTGCACACAACTCAACAATTACATGCATTTATCACATTTAAAGGGCAAATAACAATGCATATATGTACAAATCTTTATTAGGAGCTTGACAAAAAATCAACTAAAGAGCTATCTACCCTCCTTGTCAGTCTCCTCCTTCTTGTCTCTGTTTTCCTATCACAACAATAACCATGTATCAAATACTATATTTGTGGCATATGTGAAAAACGTAAAACAAACCCATACTCCCCAAACTATGGTTATAATGCATGATTTCAACTCCATATCACGGTATCACACTTCCAACAACTTCAAAGAATATAAATAATCATAAATCCCCATCACCCTTCATCTTCCTCCAAGGATTTCCATCCCAACAACATAATCACCCCATATAACTTTATAAGTATGGTAAAGAGATGGTTTCCTTGTATTTTCTTACTTCTTGATGGCAATACCCTTGATCATGCAAAGAACTAATGGGCTCTTTTGCACAAATTTTCTCTCTCCTCTAATCCTTCACCAAATTGGATAATTTTTTCAAATCTTACTTTAATTTTGTTTTCCCTCTTGGTTTGGTGTTTAATTCACTCAAAAACTATGAAGAATCACTCACATAGGGGTTCTTAGGTGTCTATGGTCTACTATTGGGGTTTGAGGATGGAAAAGTTGGTCAAAAATAGTGATAAGAACATAGAAAAAACTTTTATATAGGCCCTTTCACGATCATAAAGGTCTCCTTTCACGGTTATGAAGAGTTGTTATAGCAATCAACCTTGAACAATCATGTTTATCCATGAAATTTGACTGTCACGGCCATAACGCCCTTTTGTCATGGTCATGACACTTTTATTTTCCACAATTATTGATTTATTTCATCCTTTTCTTGAAACCGAAGCCAAAATCAACCAATATACCTCATATATACCTCAAATATACCTTCATTATAACATTAAATCTAATGCATATATACGTGTATTTTATATCCTTACTTTTAATTACCAATTTACCCCTCATATATCATGTATTCATATATTGTGATTAAGCCCTAATTGTTGAGTATTACAGATAGTGGAGGCACCAGTGAGGTTTTGATACTCTTATGGAAAAAATCGTTTGAGGTAGCAATCAAATCCTGTTCTACTGGACACATAGATTTTGTTGTTTGCCACGAAGGGATATGGTGGAGATTCACTGGGGTATATGGAAACAATTCTTCTAGCTTAAGGCATATCACATGAGAGCTTCTTAGAAAACTTTAAGGATTAAGTGAACTGAGTCAGTTTCCTTGGCTTCTCGGTGACGATTTCAAAGAAGTCACTTTTGATAAGGAAAAAAGGGGCGAATGTTTAAGGAGATTATCGAACATGATAAGTTTTACAGAATACATTGATGAATGCTTACTACAATAGATCAAATTCACAGGACCTTTATACACATGGATCAATAACCATCATAAGGAAGATCTGATACAATGCCCCGATTAGATAGATTCCTCGCTAATGAAAAATGGTTTGAAATGCTTCCAAATTGCTATTATGAGGTAATAGGGTTTTATCATTCTAACCATAGTCTTGAAGTTGTATTTAAATAATATGGAGGGAAATAACATACCAGAGAGACATCTCAAAGGAAAAAAGCCCTTTAGGTTTGTATCTTTCTAGATAGAAGAAAGCAACTGAAAATATCATCAAATAGGTATGGAATGGAGGTTTCTTTAGAAATGATTCCAGTGTAGCTATGAGAATTGAAAGATGTGGTAAAGCCCTTGCTTATTGGAGCTGGAGCAAATTCAAAAACTTACTTGTCTGAATCAAGGACTTACAAGCAGAAACTAAAAGCTTAAAAAGGGATACAATATCAGTAGATCACATGAGAAGTCAGGAACCTTGACGGAGAGCTTTAAAAGGTACTTAACAAAGAAGAGCTTTATTGGCATTAAAGGTCAAAAGTCAACTGGATACGACCTGGGGATAGAAATTCTAAATTTTTTCACCAAGAGGCCTTTGCTAGGAAAAAGACCAATGAGATCCATGGTATTAGAGATAAGAATGGGGTCTGTGTTACTTTGCAAGTTTAGCTATTTCTAATTACTTCTCTAATCTTTTCGCTTCAAGTAACCCTTGTCTTTTAGATATGCAGCAGGTACTTTAACATGTGCCAAACTCTGTTACTGAAGATATGAATAAAAGCTTGTCTTGCCCTTTTTCATCAAAAGAGATTAAAAAATAGTTTTTGATATGGCCCCAGATAAAACCCTAGGATCTGATGGCATTCCAACACTATTTTTTCAAAAATATTGGCATAAAGTGGGAGATATGGTCACTCAGGAATGTTTGCAAATCTTAAATGAAGGAAAGGAGGTGACTAACTGGAATAAGACCCTTATTACTCTTATCCCGAAAGTGAAGCAGCCACAATATATACAAAAATTCTGACCTATTAGCTTATGTAACGTAAGATATAAAATCCTTGCTAAAGCTATTGTCAATAGAATGAAGAATGTGATGTCGTTTGAGATTGATGAAACTTAATGCGCATTTATTCTTGGCAGATTGATTACAGATAATGTATTAATAAGATTTGAATGCGTGCATTGGTTTAAGGCTCGAAAGGTGACCTGAGAAGAGGCTCGAAAGGTGTTTTTGCTTTGAAGCTGGATATGAGTAAGGCCTACGATAGAGTGGAATAGGCCTTTATTGAATAATCCATAAGAAGAATAGGATTTTGCAGTAATTAGGTCAATCTCATTAAGAGGTCATATCTTCGGTCTCCTACTCCTTTCTTATTAATGGAAAATAGTGCGAATTAATAAAACCAAGTAAAGGACCTAGACAAGGGGACCCTTTCTCCCCCTACCTCTTTCTAATTTGTGCCCAAAGTTTATCCGCTATGTTATCCTTAAATTGCAATTCAAGATGGTTGAATCAATTCAAGATGGTTGAATGGTGTAAGAATCTCAAGAGCATGTCCTCTTAATACCCATATTTTCTTCGTTGATAATAGTCTCATTTTTTGTGTGACTACTATGAATGAGTGCAAATATATTAAGAAGATATTAACTGATTATGAGAAGGTGTCTAGACAATTAATCAATTTTGATAAGTCTGCTCTTTCTTTCAATCTTAATACAAGATAAATGGATAAAAATATTGCTACAAGCTATTTTGGGGTTAAAGAAGTTAATGGCCATCACATATATCTTAGATTACCAATAGTATCCCTGAGAAATAAGAGAATTCAATTTGGGTACATAATAGGACAAGGTGAGAAATTGAATCAAGAACTGGAATTCTAAAAAATTTTCAGCTAATGGATGGGAATGTCTTATAAAAGCAGTTATACAAGCCATCCCAACCTATGTTGTGTCCTGTTTTAAACTTCCAAGATCATTACTAATGGATGTGGAGAGGCAAATTGCTAATTTCTAGTGGGGAGAGGATGAGGGGAGATAAAAACTTCACTAAATGGCATGGGAAAGACTGTGTAAGGCTAAAGTAGTTAGTGGTTTGGGCTTCTAAGAGATGCAATATTTTAATCAAGCTCATATAGGAAAACAAGCACGGAGATTGGTTGACAGACCCGATTCTTTGATGGGTAAAATCTTCAAGGCTAGATATTTTCCTCACAAGTCCTTTTTAGATGCAACTCTAGGAAATAATCCATCCTTCATATGGATAAGCATTCTTTGGGGCAAGGAATTGCTTAGTAAGGGCTTAAGGAAAAGAGTAGGTGATGGGAAAAGTATTAGAATTTATGAGGATAAATGGATTCATCTTCCTAAGTCCTTCACTAAATACTCCCCGATTACACTTCCTGCAAATTCCATGGTAAGTACTTTGTTGAATGAGAATGGTAGCTAGAACACCTGTCTAATCAAATCTAATTTCCTTCCTCATGAGGCTGAGATTATTCTTGGCATCCCTAGACCTCGATATCCTATCAATGATAGATTGTGTTGGCACTATGAAAATAAGGGATATTATTCAGTTAGGAGTGCTTATAGATTGGAGATAAGTAGCCACAATATAGATGCTAAATCTACCTTAACAAATCTCTAAAATTGGTGGCATAAAATTTAGAGCCTTAAAATCCCGCCCAAGATAAGAATCTTCATATGGAGAGTCTATGAAAACCCGATCCCTACAGCTGAAAATCTACGATCCCATCACGTGCCTCCTGAATCTTATTGTGTAAGATGTGGCTTTGGTAATGAATCAACAACCCATGCTCTCTTCCAATGTTATATTTCCTGAAAAGCATGGAGGTACACCTCTTTTGCTCAGCTTGTTAAAAAATTTAATTCGCCATCTATGCTATATAATTTACTTGAAATTTACAAAATTCTTGATGATGAAAACTTTAACCTATTTTGCATTTACTGATGGTTCTTATGGTATTGGCGGAATGACATGGTTCATGGCCTAAGACTAGATAAGGCTAAAGAGCTCTATAACATAGTGGAATCTTATGTACAAGCCTTTAACTCTATACATTTTGATCCTCCAACACCGCCTCAAAGAACAACTACTGTTGACAAATGGAGTAAACCACTTACCGGCACCTTCAAGCTTAATATTGATGCCTCCATAAATGTTCGGTTTGGAACAGGTGGTATGAGAGTAGTAATACGGGATGATAAAAGTGATTGTATGACAGCAAGAGCTGGAAAGATAAAGTCTTGCAGCTCGATGATTATGGCTGCAGCAATAGCACTTTGTGATGGTCTAATTTTTACAGCTAATTTAGGGTTTAGAAACTTGGTTATTGAAACTGACTTTAAAATTATTGTTAGCATGACTAGTGGTGGAAAGATTGCTATTGATATTAGGGTTATCTTAGCAGATATCGAGTTGCTTTGCTCATGTTGTAAGGTGATTGCTATCTCTATTATCCCTAGGGGTGTAAATAATATGGCTGATAGTATTGCAAATTTTGGCACTTCTTTCGATAGTGAGGCAGTCTAGTTAGAGGATAAGAGCTCAATTTGGCTCCTTAACCTTCTCTCTCTAGATGTTTTGTAATTTTCTTGATTGGTATGTGATTGAAGGGCACCTTTTTTTCCTTGATAGGGTTTTTCCCTCTAGGTTTTAGCTTCGAAGGTTTTTTAATGAGATCCTACTCTTTGTATTGCCAATTTGGCTTTTTCTAAATGGAAAATATCCTTTGCTCAAAAAAAAAAAAAAACTTATAGAAGACCTCAAGCATTATAAATGCAATTTCTTTAATTCAACAAGCCAAAATGTCTTCACAATGATCCAAATGAGAAAATAAAGAATAAATAGTTTTTGTTTTAGGCAAAAAGGATTGATATGAATGCTTACAAAGTAACATGTTAAAATTATTATTATTATTATTATTATTATTATTATTATTATAGAAGAAGGTAAGAAAATTCACAAAAATAACATAATAGTGAAAATAAGAAATTTCACAATCTTAAAGAATTCATAATTAGAGACTAATTGAAACATGCTCTAAAATGGAGATATCAACATCAACTTTCTATCTTCATTAGTGAAGAAATCAGCTGTAAATTTAGTTTTTTTTTTTAAAGATATGCTAAATTTGTATATATTAAAAATTTTGTACAAGTCTCTTCGATGGTGGATCTACACTGTACAATGGAATGATAACTGCCCCAAACACGAAAAAGGAAAAAAAATTATAAATTCCATTTTATATATAATCATAAAGAATATAATTATGTAAAGTTGCATCTTCCAATTCCAAAGGTGTTAGTTATCAACATCCAAGGATTATCGCTCTTCCACATGAACATAGCTCTCTCTCTTTGACCAAATAAAATTTCAAAATTCCAAAGCCCATATGAAGTAATTTCTTCTAATAGTTGTCGGTTTATAACTTGCCTCTCTCTAATCTAGGTAAGCAAAAGTTGAAACAAATCAAATCAACCTATATTTTGTTCTAATTCCACTACTTTCTCTCTCTCAAACTTGTCAAGACAAAGAAGCACATAATGCATAAAAAAGATTATCCACTTTTGAAGCAGGTATTGGTTCTTGTAGGAACTCAAGTGTGGAAAGAACATTTTTTGCAATGACTTGCATAAAAAAGAAAGCATGCAATAGTATGGGATATCAATTGTTGAAAGATTGTTTAGTTACTTATATAGATTATGGAATTATTTTTAAATGATAATAATATTATAAAATATAAATCATTTTCAAAATATGAGAAATCGTCGGAAATAATTGTGATTTTTTCTTTCAACTTTTTTCCTTTTATCAAATATCAAAAATTGGTAATTTAAAATTTTATGAATTATGATAATTTTATTTATAATTTTTTTATTTTATAAATTTATCATCCCATCAAAAAATTTCTAGATCTTCTACTGAATCCCTTAACAAATCACAGAGGAGAGCAACAATTCGAGGAAATAGTCTAATTTTTCAAATCATTTCGACAACACATTTATTATATGTTTTTACTAAAAACTTGAAAATGCTTTAAGATTTAACAAGATATAACACATTTGTTATTTGATTTCACTGAAGATTTGTTTGGTTGAAGAGTGGAAATGATAATGGAAATGAGAATGAGAATGGAAATGATTGGTTTTAGTATGTTATTTAGTTTATTTTTATTTATTAAGGAATGAGAATAAAATTTCACTTGTATATGTTTGGTTAAATATTAGAATGGTAAAACTTATTTTTTTAATTTAATTTTAATGTAATTTTGAAAATTATTATAATAAAAAATAATTTAAACTTTATTTTTTGTCAAAAGAAATTATTCCTTATTCATATCCAAATCATCAATTCGGATTTTAAAAAATAAAAGTTGAAGGCTATATATGAAAAGTTTAGGAAAAATTACTATTTTCCTCTAGTTGTTTGATATGTTACATTAGCTATCTCTATGATTTAAAAATTATATAATTTGTTCTCTCTATTTTATCATATAATACTAATACGTTATTTTGTTAAATTTTTTATTAGAAAAATATTAGATTGTGGTTAAATGTCAAATTGAAAATTACTATTTACCCCTTGAAGTGTGACTTATTATACTAGTAATCCCTACAAGTTTGATCTATTATACTAATATCCCCTGAAGTTTGACATATTGTATTAGCACCCCTGAAAGAAAAAAAAAGAATATTTTTTTCAGACCAAAGGTAAATGCTTTAAATTCAACATAATGATTATATAGTTTAACATAAATAAAATAAAAATGACGAATTGTATAACTTTTAAACCTTATGATGTACTAGTATAATATGTTAAATATTAGAGAGTAAATAATAATTTTTTAAAAAATTTAAAAATAAACAATTTAGAGATTAAATAGAAAAAAAATCATAAAATATATGATAAAAAATGCTTTAAAAAAGAAGAAAATTAAGGCTTGGACCTTAATAAGAAACACAGAAAGAGGAATTTTCATAAATTACTGTGCGTATATACTTTATTTACAGAAAAATTTTTTTTCCTTTCATTTATACGTAAAAATTTCGTTTTTACCTTTCTTTTTAATTTTTTGTTTTCAAAAATGGTAACGACTCCATTTCTCTCTCCTTCAACACTTTGTCTTTTACTCTCGGCAATGGCGGAGCCAAGATCCCAAAGTTAGGGAGGGCAAACTTATTTTTTTTGGGAGACTCCTGAATTAAGGTGACAAATATAATTTTTTAGGAGGGGACAAATATAAAAAAATTGTATAAATTTACATACTAGTATTTGTATTTTAAAAAATTAAGAGAGACAATTGCTTACCCTTAACTATATATGGCTCCACCACTGACTCTCGGCCTCACTACTCCATCATTTGTCAATCTGTTTGCCCTCTTGCTCGATCCATCTCTTTCTATCAATGTTGGCGTGATGAGAAATCAAGCGTAGGGACTTCATCATTTGCTTTAAATAATAAAGTGAAGAATCATTTTTTTTTTTTAAGAGATAAAGGCTAGGTGAATAGAAAGAAGAGTTTGATTTTTGTGGGTGAATTTTTTTATTTCGCAGCGAGGAGAGTGATCACTTTTGTGAGTGACAGAAGACAGATGAAAGAGAACCAATTTTTGGAAACAATACAATGGTTTGGAAATGATAAATTCAAAGAATTTCATTAATTTGCATGACTTCCACTTGTCTTTATGCATGTCTTTATTTATTTTTAATTATTATTTAATGAACTTTACTTTAGTAAATCTTGCATGTATCCTTGATAAATTTTAGTTGAAAGATTGACTATATGTATAGTAAAATTCAGATAAGTTTTGAGTAAACCTTAAGTAGATATATGGTAAACTTTGGATAAATTTTAGATATCTTTAACTTTCACTAATTTTCTGATAAATCGTGAGTAAACTTTGAATGTAACACTCTCTCGGCCATTTGATAACAGCCGAGTAAGGTAATGTCACATCTCAATTCTCGTATTGTTTCTGTTCAATTATTAAATTACACAAATAATATTCATATACTCATAACCCCTTTCAATATTATATTTAAATCTTTTTTTAAATATACATAAATTCATGTTATATTTACAATTTCTACTAAAATTTAAAATTCTAAAATACTTAACTTATGTTCTGTATGCAATGTTTGCTTCACAAAATAATATAAATCAAAATAACATCAATCCAAATGGATAGTTATATTTGTTGCGCTACTCTAATGGGTCTTATTGGTTCTGCCTCCAATTATAATCCTGCACTTAACTTTCTTTTATCTATAACCTGCGTGGGAGAAAAGAAATTCTCACGCTAAGCTTATGCTTAGTAGTGCATATTTTGTGGTAATAATTAATAAAATCAATAATAATAAAAATAACGACAATTATAATAATTTTAGCATCATAAATAAAACTTTCAATAAAACACAGAACAAAAAAGGTATTATCACTCCATATTTTACTTTCCAATTTTTTTTAATAATAAAGCTATAAAAATTTCACCTATTTTTTCATTTATTTTCCTCACTTATTTGCCCAAAATTATATTATCAAGACCAAAATTTAAGGAGACACATAAGGGTTGTGACCTTATGGTTGTCATAACTTTATAGTCATGTAATAAATATTTGAATAATCGGACGTCATGTGTCCTCATTTTTTAATAACCAGTTATAAAGTCTCATCGTCCCTGATTAGCATGTCAACTTGCCTTTTCTATTCTAGTCAGAGCACTAATCATGGGCTAATATTCACTTGTTATATATAATTTCACTCTTATTTTAATTTTTGTTCAACAATTTTACATTTCAACTGTAATTCATCTTCTAGATCGCAATTTCTAATTCATTTATTGATATTTCAACTATCAAATTATATATCAAATAACTATATTACATAAAACAAATATTTAATAAAACTATTGCCAATAAAGTATGTACACTATTATTTAATTTAAAAAAATATTAATTATTGCCAATAAAGTATGCACAGACCTTTTAATAAAATTAACACCTTCTACTTCTCCCTCCTTTCTTCCAGTGAAATTTCTCTTTGAGCTTGTTCTTCTCCTACGGTGGTCTCCTTATTCTTAGACGTGCCTATATCATATTGTCATTTTATTTCAAGTCATTACATAATAAAAATCTTAAAATATTATTTCAATTAAAAGTTTCTAATCAATTGATTTGCTTTATTATTATTATTATTATTATTATTATTATTATTATTATTATTATTATTAAAAGTTTCTAATAATTCAAGGTTTATTATTATCACTAGTAAGTTACCCTCGCGTTGCTTTGAGAGGATAAAATTTAGACAATAAATGAAACAAATAGTAGAATATATAAATTAGTCAATAAGGAGTAATTAATGGGAAAATTAATTGAATATATAGTTGGAGAAATTTTTTTAATTTGCTGTCTAAACTATAAAAAGAAAATTAATATATGAACTAAATTGAAAGTGAGAAAAGTTTGGTGTCAATTGGAGGAATTAGGAAAAATGGAGAATTTAATGGAACTTTGCTATAATAAATGGAAATTTGCCATAACTAAAATCTAATAAATATGGGAGTCAAAGGATAAATAAAAAGTGAACTGAATTGTAAAAAGTGGAAAGTATAAGGTTAAAAAATTATAGACTAAATTATAAAGATTGAAAAATATGGGAGTAAAAAAAATGACAATTGTAAAAAGTGGAAATTATGGGAGTAAAAAAATTAAAAATAACTAAATTGCAAATATGTGAGTCAAAGAATAAAAAAATGACCAAATTATAAACTTTGGATAACTTTAACTTTCACTAATTTTTCAGTAAATCTTAAATATATTTTTGGTAAACTTTGAATGACTTTAACTTGATTTCACTAATTTTTCAATAAATCTTAAGTATATTTTTGGTAAATTTTGAATGACTTTAACTTAATTTCACTAATTTTCTAATAAACATTGGATAGATTTCTGGTAAAATTTGGATAAATATCTAGTAAATTTTAATTAACTTCAACTTTCATTAATTTTTTGATAAAACTTAAATAAATATCGGATAAATCTTAGGTAATAAACCTTGGGTGTATTCTCGATATATTTTAAATTGACTTTTGAGTATTGGTAATGTTTTTGTAATATTTTTAGTTTTTTTTTTCATTGTTGGAAAAAAAAATTAGATAGTTGTTTTCCTAATGTAAAAATCTCACTGTGAAATCCACCGTCTTTTGATTTACAATATGGTCGTTATAGGTCAAAAATATTCCATATAATCACGGCCCAAAATCAGTATAGGGAATGGATTTTTGATTGAGGGGCATATGTTAGGAGTTATACTGTGCATCTGAGTGCATAATGCTAGATGATTCAAAGATCCATTTATGTATACAGAAGTTAAAAATCGCCAACTTTTTTATAGATTTATTATTTAATAATTATAGATATATTATTTTAATAACTGTAAATTTATTATTTAATAATTATATATACATTATTTTATAACTGTAGATTTATTATTTGTTTTTATAAATCAATTTCATTTTTTTGTATATTTGATTATTTGTTTACCAAGTTTAGATTCATTATTTAATACTGTAGAAATATTATTTTATGACTATATATTCATTATTTGTTTCATTAATTTATTTCATATTTTTTTTGTGTGTTTAATTTTTTGTTTACTAGATTCATATTCATTATTTTAAAACTGTAATTTTTTTTTTGTTTTCATGAATTTGTTTCATCTTTTTATCTATATTTGATTATTTGCTTAACGGGTTCATATTAACTATTTAATAACTATAGATATATTATTTTATAATTGTATATGTTTTTATGATTTTTTTTTCATCTTTTTATCTATATTTGATTATTACATGAATTATCACAAATCAAACTCTCACATATTACATTCTCAAATGAAATTGTAGAAAAAACAATAGGAAGAAAAAGAAGAAAAAATCTGAATCTCTTTTTTCTTATTTTGACAAAAAAAAAAGGTTACATATTTATAGAGAAAGAAAGGCTCTAGAATCCCTACAATAAAGGAAATAATCAAATAATCAAATATGGAATCCCTATAATCAA
>CATIWF010129160.1:0-26298 GCA_949630135.1 Balakata baccata
TCAATGTAATATTCATAGTCAAACTAAAATTGCAGCAGAAATTGAGAAGAAAAGAGATTATGGTGCTTCCTTGAATCACCAAAGTTGGAATTTGGAGGATGGTGGTCTACAATTCTTCAAGCCTAAATCCAATCAATCCTCAAAAGCAAAAATAATCTTCTACTAGTAACAAGTCTACTGGAGAATGAATTTTTACCTACCAAGAAGTCTCTTGTGTGTGCAGAAAATTCAAGGAGAAAAAGAAGATTGAAAAACCCTAAAATGCTCATCCTTTGAATATAAGAGAAAGAGATAAATTAAAGGGCTAATCTTTGAGTCATAAGCTAAGTCTCCCACTCAAAATGTGTTATTTCCCTTTTTATAAGAGTGAAAAATCCTAAAAGAGCTGATAAAAATCGGAATTAGGCAGCTTGCGCATGATCTGCAGTGTTCCAGTCATCGCATGCACACAATGGGCATCGTGCCTACTACATATTACTATTGTCGTGTGCACACGATAAATTGATGTTGTATATGCCTAGGCGTTGTGTGCATGTGATGAGCGTCACGCCCGTAACAGTAGCTCACTGCTTGCATTTCATCACGAGTAAGCGATGGCTGTCACGAAATCGCGATAAACCTCTTTTCCATAATTCATCCTTTTGCTTCCTTAAACACCTCCAATGACCTATTCCACAATCCAAAACATCTCCATGACTCAATTAACCCTTCAAAATACGTTCCTCATATTTTTTTTTCATCACTTAAGACCTAAAAATATTAAAAACACAATTAAATATCAAATCAAACAAAAAATTATATAAAATAAAAAACTAAATAACTAAAAATATATATTAAACTATAACAAATATAGTCGCATCATTATCCTTCTCAACATGTATTCTCAATAATCTTTACACTTATTTTGGATTTGGATTGAATCACCATTTTTTTTTTTTAATTTTTTGTACTGTTATATGTTATATTACATATTCTCACATTTTTTTTTCAATTTGGATTTATTGATCTCAATATTTTGGTTTGTAGCTCTGTGCATATATTTTAGCTTACATTGAAGACGAAAGATATAAACTAATACATTCCATAATTATTTACCATATAAAAAATTTGTTGGGTATATTACTCTAATTAAGTCAAAATAAAAATGACTAAGTTGTAATATGATTAAAGAGTATCCTACATATAAAATTTTTATGTATTTTCACAAAAAAATTATCATTAGTAAACCTACATATAAAATTTTTATTTATTTTCACAAAAAAATTATCATTAGTAATAATATATTAAAAAAATTAAAAAAAACTGAATTATATAAAAAGTTAAATGTATGAAAGTAGAGATGACGAACTAAGAAATTCCTTTTTATAAAGGTTATTTTTCAGAAAAATGTAAAAAAATTAAGGCTGGTTTAGAATTTATAATACGGATTAGTAATTCTATTAAAAAATGATTAGTAAAAACATGAGGGAGGTGGGTATTAATTAAGATAAATTATATGGTTTTAGTAAGCCATTAAGATTGGTTTCAAAAAACAAAAAAGTAAACAATTAGGATTACTGAATCAAACTTAATTTTTGAACTAAATATGAGATTAGTGACTAATTATATGACTTAACTAAACAGTTGCGAAAAACTAAATTAAACTAATAGCTATTCTCTAATCACTAGCTATTAATAAGCTTAACTGACTAGGTAATAACAAATTAAATAGTGTAGTATTTTGTCCTATCACTCTTAAAATACTTTGAATTTCATTAATTCTTTATGTTCCTCAATTTTCATTATATTTTGTATTTGTAATCATATTTGCAAGTAAAAATTTATGCTCGTTTGGATTGAGAGATTTTTAAATTTATGAATTTCATAAAATTTATAGTAAATCTATGAATTGTGAAATTCATGAATTCTTCCATCGTTTGGTTTGATTATAAAATCTATAAATTGATAATGTAATTATCCTTACACTTATATTTTGTTCAATGATCACAATACATAAATTTAATAATTAATTTTCAATTTTGCTATTTATTAAATATTGATAATTTATTATTAATTAAGCATATACAATCAATTCTACTTTATACTTAAAAATTTTAAAATAAAATTGATTATTTTAAGAGTAAAAAAATAAAAAAAATAAAGTTATTATACATCATAATGTTTAATTACATAGCTAAAAAATATTTTATTAATAATAATAATAATAATAATAATAAAGTTAGTTGAAATTAAAAGAAAAATAATTTTTGCATTTTTATGATTAATGATAGTTTTAGAATATTATTAATTTATTAAGAATAATCTTAGAATAAAAAAATTGGCAACAATTTATCATGATCAAAATCTAGGGATTTTAGACTTTTCTGTCTAAGATGTGGGAAATCAAATCCTTCAAAAATTAAAAATTTTGATGGATAATGAATTTTCTAAAATTTATAGATTTTGACATTTTTTAAGTAGTCAAATGATAAATTTAACATAAATTTATGGATTGTTCAAAATTATTTATTTAAAATCTCTCAATTCAAATATAAACTTAATTAATTTGTATTTTGAGTGATTGAATTCTCAGAGCATCTTCATCGACTTTTTTTTTTAAATTACAATTTTTGATGTGGTAATTACAAATTGAATTGCAAGAATAAATAAAAAGTTTGTAATTTTACAAGCTTGCAAGACTTGAAAGAAGTGTGAGAGAATTTCTAAGTGAATAAAAAACTGAAGTGGGTCCGATTTGTGTTAGTTTATAACAACATTGAATAACAAATGTTTTAATAATTAATACATATATAATTGAGGTAATACTATAAAATAAAATTCTTTTAAATAATTTAAAATAATTATTAGAAAAATTATACAAATATAGATATTATTATAATTGTAAATATAATTGTTATATAATTAATTTATTTAATTTTAAAATATATAAAGTATAATTATGTATTTTAATTAAAATAATTATAATTAATAGTGAGTATAACATATTAAAATATTAATCAGGTTCTACAAATTGAAATCAATATCAATTACAGAGATAAAATATGTTTAAAAATACAATTAAAATTTTATTGATATGGCAATGAATACTAATGTTTGAACTTGTAAACTAATTCATGGATGAGATGCTCTTAAAATATCATTATTTCCTTTCCAATACAATTGCCAATATTTATGTAGCAATTGCATGAATAAAAGAATTGATTACAAAATTAGATATAGGCTCGGCAATGGGCGAAAAAACGAAAATGATCTTCATCCCCACTGTAGTGGGAACCCATCTCTATCCCTACTATGCTAATGAGAATAAATAAATCTTGATCCCTAAAAGGATCCATATTTCTGCTAAATTTTTTCTTTAGATTAAAAAAATTATAAATAATAATATATTAATATCAGAATTTTATATAATAAAATAATTAATTTAGCATTTATAAAAATATAATAATTTATAATGAAGTTACTATCATGTATATATAAAAGTTCACTATTAAAATAAATATAATAATTCATAAATATTAATAAAAAATTCATAAACATCCATATTTAATTTAAAAGTTTTCACATTAATAAATAAATAAATAATTCATAAACATACCATGTTGCTATTGTTTTTATCATTTTCTTCTTTTAAGACTTCAATGCACTGAAAACTCTAATATTTCCATTCAACTTGTATTCATACAATATTTTTCTTAAAATATCAAAAATTAATTTCAATAACTTACAAAAAAAATGAAAAAAAAATCATAATTTTCATTCTTCCAACAATTTGAAACAATAAAATATATATGTTTAAGATGAAAATTAATTAAGCTTATATAATTAGAATTTTTTATTTTAAATAATAATAATAATAATAATAATAATAATAATAATAATAATTGTATTTTGAAATAAAATAAAATAAAATTTATGTTAAAGAATATTTAAAATACAATTTTGTAATAGAATAAATTACTTACATAATAGTTTATAATTAATTAATTTAATTTATTATGAATTTTATATGCCACAATTTTCATAGATTTCTATTTACAAATAAGTTTAAAAGAAGGCTAATTTATAGTTAAATTAATAATTCAACCCTTATTAATTTAGTAATATCAAATCCAAATTTTTATATAGTATTAATCAAATTGATGTCATAATTTATTTGATGGATTCTATTTTAGCCTTTAGTAAAGAATAACATTTTTCTTATTTTAAATATTATATGAGATATACTCCTATATGTTTTGAATTTTTAATATTAATTTTTCAAGTTTTATACTATATAAATCATATTCTTGTTCACTAATCACTATACATATATTAGATTGTGTTTTATAATATTTTATTTTTATTAAGGATAAAAAAATATTTATAATTATCGTGTCCCCATGGGATCGGGGATGGAGATCCTCATGGGGTGGAGAGTATCCTTCCACATTTTCGCACAAATTATATTGTGAACTATGGTTCATATTGCAACATGAATTAAACATGTGTGAGAAGGGTAATATAAACACGGTGTCAATTTTGTAAATAAAACAAACTTACACAAATTCATTTATTGATATAGGTTTATTAGTTTATTAGTAAAAAATTCATTAGTTTATTGATAAATGTTCATTTTATTTTAAAACAAAATCAATAGTTGTTTTGTTTTTTTTTTTTTGCATTTTCATATGCTATTTGTCTCAACTTGTTATTT
The DNA here is from genome assembly GCA_949630135.1 of Balakata baccata. Lineage (NCBI taxonomy): Eukaryota > Viridiplantae > Streptophyta > Magnoliopsida > Malpighiales > Euphorbiaceae > Balakata > Balakata baccata. The sequence goes on from CATIWF010129160.1 coordinate 4,694, forward strand.
TTCAGTGCGTTTTGTCTCAATTTTTTTTTGTTACGTTTTAAGTTTTTTTAAAGATGATTCAATAAATTCATATTTACAAATCAAAACATAAAAAAAATATCCATTAAATTAAGTATACAGAGAAATAAAATAAACTTGTATTAATATAAAAATGAACATTCATTAGTAAAAAATAATGAACATTTTACCAATAAACTAATGAATATTTTTAATAAACTAATGAATATTTACTTTATTCGTAATTAATATTTCTCAATAAAACTAATAAATTCTGCTTCGTAACAAACCTTCAGTTTTATAACTAATGAAAATTTTTGAATAAACTAATGAACTTTTAGTATATTCGTAATGAACTTTTTCATTTTATTCGTAATGAACCTTCTCAATAAACTAATAAATCTTTACTTTATTCATAATAAACCTTTATTAATGACTTAATGAACATTTTTCAATAAATTAATGAACCTTTAGTTCATTCGTAATAAACATTTTCAGTTTATTTGTAATGAACATTCTCAATAAACTAATGAACATTTACTTTATTCGTAATGAATATTTTTTAATAAACTAATGAATCTTTATTTAATGACAGATGATGAATATTTACAAAAACGCCACTGTGTATTTGATAGCTGTGCAAGTTTAATTTATTTACAAAATTGTCACTGCCTCTTATACATATGAATGCTCATAACAAGAAAAGGCAGAAGTTTAACCAACATGAAAAAGGTAAAGATTTCTTCAAGAAGAAGAAATACGTGACCAAGCTTAAGTTCTATAATTATGGCAAGAAGGGGCATTTTACACGTGATTGCAAAGAGCCCAATAAGGTAAATGACCTTTAAATAATTGTGAATGAAACTAATGTTTCAAGTTCTATTTTCTTAACTGAATTTATTCCTTTGTAGACTGTAGACTCAGGAGCAACAGACCATATGGCGAAGGATAGAAGTGCCTTCGTTGAATTTTGACGGATTCCAAAAGGAATGAAATGGATATATTTAGGAAACAACTCCAAAGCAAAAGTTATGGGAATTGGCACTTGCAAGTTAGTCATGCGTGGTGGCTAAACCTTATTTCTACATGTATTATTTGCTCCTAAAATTCATTGAAATTTAATTTCAGTGTTGGTTTTACTTAAATTAGACTTCAAATTATGTTTTCATGGATATGGTGTTGATTTGTTTATAAGACAAAAATACTATAGTTGTGGTTATCTTCTAAATGGTTTTATTGTTATTAACGTTGAAAATATTGATAGTAATATATTTTTCATATTTTACATATACTATAGGTTATGAGAATGATGTGAATATTTAACATGCTAGACTTGGTCATATCAGCTAACAATGGATGAACCAATTAACTAAAGAAGGATTATTAGGTAAATTAGATAAAGTTGATTTGCCAACTTGTGAGCATTGCCTAACTGGAAAAACAACATGAAAACCATTTGTAAAAGGAATTTGAGCCACAAATCCATTGCAATTAGTTCATTCAAACATTTATGGTCCAATGAATGTTAAAGCTAAACATAGAGTAAGTTATTTCATCACATTTATAGATGATTTCACTCGATATGGTTATGTCTATTTGATATCTCATAAGTATCAAGCATTAGATTGCTTTACAAAACACATGAACTTTAATCAATTAAATAAGAAAATCAAAATGTTAAGAACCGATCGAGATCGAGAATATCTTTCTGATGAGTTCGAACAATTATGTGATGAAAATGGAACAAAACATCAGTCGACTATCCTATATACCTTGCAATAAAACGATGTTGCGAAAGATAAAATAGGACCCTACTTGAAATGGTTAGGTCAATGATGGTACTGACTCATTTGCCTATCACCTATTGGGGTAATGCTGTGTTAACTACCATATTTGTGCTTAATCGTGTACCCTTAGAGTCTATTACCACTACTCTGAAGCGTTATGGATTGGTAGAAAACCTGACCTAAGTGTTTTAAATCCTTAGGGATGTGCAACCTATGTACATAATTCCTCTCACAAATATGGAAAATTAGGTCCGAGAGGAGAGAAGAGTTTCTTTATAAGATACTCTGAATAATATAAAAGGTATGTATTCATAGGCAAACAAGATGGTGGTAACATTATTGATCTTGAATCATGAGATGTCAAATTTTTAGAAAATGATTTTCCTAAATAGGGCTAAATAGGTGAACACCTATCACTATATAAAACCTATGACCAGATTATTTTCACTGCACGAGAGTTGAATCTATTTTATTTGAGTGGAAGTGATTTGAAACATGATAAATTAGTTTATGCAGAAACTCAATCATAACCTGTGTTGGATCCAACTTTAGTTGTTGGTCCTAGTGGGAGTAACATTGAAATTGAGGAATCTCAAATCCAATGAATGGGTTGTGAACCAGTTCCTTGTTGTCTTTTCGAGATTGAAGCGGAAGCTTTCATTGTTACCTTACAAGATGAGGAGGAGCCAAGGAATGTAAATAAGGCTCTTAAGTGCCCTACTAAGGAAAAATGGGTGAAAGCAATGAACGAAGAAATTAAATCAATGAAAATGAATCATATGTAGGAATTAGTTGACCCATCCAAAGGATGCAAACCTATTGGAAACAAATAGATTCTTAAAATTAAGCATAAGGCTGATGACACTATCGAAAGATATAAAGCTTGCCTAGCTGCGAAGGGGTATACACAACATGAACAATGGTATATGGAACAACTAAAAGGTTTTATTGTTAAAGGCCAAGTACATAAAGTGTGTAGACTTTTAAAGTCAATCTGTGGCCTTAAGTAGTCTTCAAGACAAGGGCACATTCGATTTCATAATGCGATTATGACTTATGATTTTGAAATAATTAAAGAAGACCATTGTGTTTGCATTAAGAGGTCTAAAGATAAGTTTGTAATTTTATCTTTGTATGTTGATGACATACTGATAACTGGAAATAATGTAAAGTATGTAAGAGAAATTAAGGGGTGGATGTCATCCAACTTTGAAATGAAAGATATGGGTGAAGCTGAATATACCCTTGGAGTTAAATTTCTAGGGATCGATCAAAGAATTTATTGTTTATGCCACAAGAGTTGTACATCAAGAGAATTCTTAAACAATTTCATATGCAAGATTATAAACCCATTGATACTCCCATCACGAAAGTGAAATCCTAAGTCAAATGATGTGTACTAGGCTCGATATTTGCTTTGTTGTTGGAATGGCAAGCATATATCAATCTAATCCAGGTCAAGCATATTGGAAAGTAGTGCAAAGGATACTTAGGTATCTAAAAGGTATATGTGATTACTCATTATGTTATCAAGGGTTAGATCTGTATTTGAAAGGCTATACTGATATTGATTGGGGAGGAGATTTAGATGAGAGAAAAATTTAATATGCTATGTCTATAAACGTACAAGCAATACAACTTAGTCCTTAATTCTGTTTTGAGGACAGTAATTTTGCCCTCCGCTTTCTTTATGTTAGAGATCGAGTCTAAGATAGTTCAAAACATCAAACTTGTAGATTTATGTCTTAGATTTATGCTTATATAAATAGTTTTACAAGATTTGGTATATAGGAAGAGATATATATATAATTGAATGAGACTAGTTCGAGTTTGATTCCTAGCAGGATAACCTGCTGTTTTGATTTATTTTGAATATGATAGAGGTTGTATTTAAGGCAACTCAAATACTCAATTATATATTTAACTCCAACTTGTCATATTGTTAAAAAAAAATCATTACCAATATCAAGCATTAGAATCTAGCAATTTAAACTAATAGTTCAAAGGCTATTCATTTTTCAAAAAGTTTAAGAATCTAACTATCACAATTTCAATTTTCTTATCCAGAATGTCAATTCATATCCAAATTGAATCAAAACTGTAGGTTATCCTACTAGGAATCAAACCCGAACCAATATCATTCAATTGCATATATCTCTTCTTACAGGCCAAATCTTGCAAAACTATTTATATAGACATAAATCTAAGATATAAATCTACAAGTTTAATCTTTTGAAGTATTTTATATTCGGTCTCTAACATAAAGAAAACTGAGGTCAAAGTTACAATCCTAAAAATAGAATTAAGGACTAAGCTGTATTGCTTGTACCTTAATTCTTCATTTTAAGGAGTATTATGTTAAAAATGGCCAGATGATTGAATTCAGGGCTTAGAGATTGAAAGAAAAATGAAGAATTAAGGAGAAGGATGATTACATTGGAAGAACAAGACAGATTTAAGGGGTCCAATTTGTCCCAATTCTTCTATTTGTTTTCTTTTTTTTTTGTCTAGCTTTTTTTTTTTAATTATCAATTTATTTAGTTCTCTATAGTCAATACACAATCTCATGCTACTATCTTTCTTTTCGACAAATAGCACTGTTGTTCCCTTTTATAACACTCTTGGTCTAATATACCATTTATCAAGTAACTCTTATAATTGGGTCTTCAGTTTTTTCAATTCAACTCGGGCCATTTGTAGGGTGGCATTGATATTGGTGCTATCCCTAGTACGAACTCAAAAGTAAATTCTATCTTTCTATCAGGTGGTAATCCATGTAGACCATCTGGAAATACATTAGGAAATTTCCTTATCATTGGTATATTTTCAAGTAGACTGTTAGTGATTTCGACATTAGTCGCAATGCCAAGTATGCTTCACACCCTTATTTAATCATTCATAATGCTTTTATAGCTGAGACTAAACATGCAAGTACATATTTTCGTGCACCTAGAAATATAACCCTTAGTTGGTTTGGAGATTCTGAAATTACTTTTTTAGTAAAACAATTCTCTATTGCATGATGTCTAGTTAACCAGTTCATTCTCAGTATCACATCAAATTCATGCAGTGACATCAAAATTAGATCAACTTTTAATTTAGCTTTATATGCATATCAAATAATTACAACATATATTATTCACAAGTACTTATGTTCCTAGTGGAGTGCTCACATTTATGTCAATTCCCAAAGACTCATGTTTTTGATACAATTTAGATGTCATATGTAATAATATAAATGAAGGTGTAGAACCAGAGTCAATCAACATATATGACAGTGTATCATAAATATAAATACTAGTTCTGGAGCATCAACTGCTACTTATTTAGTCATAGCAATTACCTTACTCTGTGTAGGAGATTTAGAACTCTGACCCTCATATCTGGTTACTCATATATTTGTTGCACCAATCATGCATCTGCCTTTACTTCTGCCATGTGTGCCACTAGTAGTGCTAACCTTGAATGCCTTAGCTACAGTTTCTAATATCCCTATTTTTTTTTCAAGTACTACGACTATGTAAGATCTATACTGCCATAAAAATGAACTGCACCTACTTTCTAAACTATCATACCTTCTTTCTCTTTTCATCTCAGGCCCATATACTTTATGTTTCGAGATTTCATATGGTTTTCCTGCATGTTGTGCTTGTGATGCATGTGCCATATGTATATGTTTGAGTCGTAGCTCTTGATGTAAGATGATTTCTATATAGATAATGCAATGCCTCATGTGAATGCAATTCGGTCAGCCTTTCTCTCCTTGGTGCATGAACTTATGTCACTTGACAATATTCAACACATATGATATACATGTTGTTATGCTCTTATGCATATGCATGCTCCCATAGAACATATCCCTGCTCTTATAACAAAATAAAATGTAACATCTTATACATTTAAAATTCATATATTCTCGTGTCAGTTTATCATTTGTAGTATAAGAATAAAACGAGATCGTGATCACAATATGGGTTTTGAAGAAGCTTGACACAATTGATTTATAGTAGTTTGGCTTTTCTTAGCCTACATCTACTCCTCAAGATTCAATCTTAAGAATTTCTCTCTGCTAGTAACTCTTCGTCCATTGTAACCATTCTTCTCCTTCTCCTTAATTCTTCATTTTCTTTCAATCTTCAAGCCCTAAACTCAATCATCTGGTCATTTTTAAGGTAATACTCTTTCATTATGTTGCCAATTTTGAGTTAAAAATTTGATATGCTATGTCTATAAGGGTACAAGCAATACAGCTTAGTCCTTAATTCTATTTTTAGAACAGTAAATTTGGCCTCCGTTTTCTTTATGTTAGAGACCGAATCTAAAATAGGTCAATACATCAAACGTGTAGATTTATGTCTTAGGTTTATGCTACATAACATTTTCGCAAGATTTAGTCTATAGGAAGAGATACATGCAATTGAATAAGACTGGTTTGAGTTTGATTCTTAGCAGGATAACCTATGATTTTGATTCATTTTGAATAAGATAGAGGCCATATTTGATGCGATTCAAACCATCAAAGTTATATATCCATGTGTTATCTATTGTATACCAAATTTTATGTTCATATTGGTTGTGGTTGTTGAGTTATGGTAAAAGGAATCATGATTATTCTTTACTTTGAGTTGTCTATTAGTACCCTGTGTAGGTCTAGCAAATTTATTCTCAATTTTGAACTCCTTATAGACCGAATTGGTCAATTTTCAAAACATAAAAATTTTAGATTTATGTCTTAGATATATAATGGTAAAAACATCACTTTAATATGTTATGTATTTTGTGAAATATGACCTTAACAAATAAGACTGGTCCAGTTGTCATCCTGTTATAGGTTAGTCATATGTTCCCTATTGTCTGAGGTCCTTAGAGGTAAACCGGTAAAAGTTGTTGCATAAAAAATTTTTCATTTTGGCTTGTCTAAGTGCCTACAAAGTTTTACTATAAGATAACCTACACGTTATGAGTTATGAATTTTTAAATTTGGTGATTTCAAACTGCCTAAGGGCAAAAAACAGAACATATTTTGAAATATCACCAAAAATTGTACAATGATCCAAAAATTTTAAAATTATAATATATTATAAAATTATATGTTAAATTTAATTAGAAATCAGAATTATAAAATTTTTATAAGTATAGAAAAAGTCATAGGCTTAACAATCTATAATGGTCACACTGTTATATAGGAAAGCTCTAATTTGTTGTCTAAACTATGCATATGAACTTATTTAAGTTACATTAAATTTGTTTAGCTATCAATTGATCAACAATTAGGCTCAAAATAAATTGGTGACCTATAAAAAGGAGATAGAATAAATTAAAGATTGAATATCAAATAAAAGATGAGTTTAACAATTAAATGACTTCTTTAGTGCACAAATGTGTTGATTGCTACATGAGATATGAAATGACTTGTTGCTATGTATTATATGATTGTCATGACTTGGTCTTGAAAATGAGATGATGAATAATTTGTAGACATATTTGTGATATGATTATATCAAATGTATTTGTTTACTTGTGATTACATTTAGGACACGATTGTGTAAATATATTTGTCTAATTTATATAATGTAATGGATGACTCATTGGGAAAAAGATGATACAAATGCAATGACTAGCCAATAAATTATTGCAAATGCATATGGACTTAAAAGACGTTGTAGCTAAATGCCATTGTGAAATAAAAGAAGAGGTCTATAACCCAATCAAATGTTCAAATGCAAAAGTAAAGGCTAATGACCTAACAAATGTGCAAATGATACAAATGATCAAGCTAGCTAGCTAGCAAATGCAAATATTCACATGGAAACTCGGGATAATTTCTATTTAATCTGGTCGTAACAAAAAGAAAATAGCAAAGTATTAGCATAAGCATAAGCAAATGTTAGTGTTTGTATAATTTAATATTATTTTTATCCATATTATATTGATGAATGGAATGGACTACTAAATGTGTCATAGTTGTAATTGTTATTTATTATTCGTTATTGTGTAATGTTTAGCACTTTAGAAAGCACTTGATAGTTATTCTCACTGAGTCGCAATTCACTAAATTGCATTGTTTTTCAGGTAGAAAAGAGTAGTAGCTTTCTTTGAGGTGCATATTAGAAGTTATGGAACTATGGTTACCGGCCGAGCCTTTCTATTCTCTCTCCTTGTATTTCATGTGAGCATAAAAGCATATTATTTGTGTTTTGGGTGAACGTATACATATGTGTATATATAGTGAGTTTGTAATAATATATGTAGTCAATCTTAAACTCATAACTTAAAATACTTGGATACACTATTTGAGGTATTAATATATGTAGAATATTATGCAATATGAAATGATAAAAAAACCCCACAATGTGATCACGATCTCACCTTATTTTTGTAACATAAATGATAAATTGACTCGAGAATATATGAATTTTAAATGTATAAGGTGTTACAGTTTGAACATTTAATATATATGCAATGATTTCCTCCATCATTGTAAAGCCATCTTTTAACATGGCTTGATGAAATTTGAGGTTCAATATTCTTGAAACTTGCTTAGTATCATAAATGAAACTTTTGAGTCTGCAAACTTTGCACTTTTGTCCCTTAAACTCAAAACCTAAAGGTTGATTCATATATATCTCTTTATCTAGTTCTCTATTGAGAAAAACAGTCTTAACGTCCATTTGGTCTAATTCTAAGTCCATCTGTGCCACAATAGCCTGAATAAGGCGAATTGACACTAACTTGTCTACAGGTGAGAATTTACCTCTATAGTCATTTCCCTCTTGTGTATATAACCCTTGGCTACTAATTGAGCTTTATATTTTTCAATTGTCCTATCTATCTTACATTTAATTTTGAGAATCCACTTGCTCCCAATGGTCTCATGACCTGACAGTAAATCAACTGAATCCCAAACTCGATTAGATTTCATCAAATTCGTTCTCTTCCATAATTTCAATCCATTTCTTAGTTTTAGGACTAGAAAGAGCTTGTTGTACTGTTTTGGGGCCATTACTCATATGGAGCAATCATAAAAGATTTCCCTCAATCTCAAATCTACGATAGGGAACTCTTTCACGATTACTACATCAAGGTTGAGATTGCTTATGATGTTGCTCCATAGGAACACAATCTGACAACTTATCACTCCCACTTATTTCAAGAGGAGCATGAGATTCCATATCATCCTGCTCTATCGGAGCTAAAACAATCATTCTTGTGCTCCCACTAGACTGGAGATCTTCCATTTCATATAGTTGGAAATTTCCATTTATCTCACATCTTTCAGGAAAGTCATTTTCTAAGAAAATGACATTTTGTGACTCAATTTTTGTTATTCTTCCATTTGCATCTTCCCCAAAAATAAATATCCTTTGGAGAATTGTAAGTATCTTATAAAGATACATTTTTTTTCCTCTCAGATTAAGTTTCCCAAATTCATGAGAAGTGTTATGGATATAAGTAGCGCAACCCTCTGGGCACATTTTACTTAAGTAAGGCTTCTTGACTTTCTATAACTCGTTTGGGGTGGAAGGAACAATTTTAGATAACATACAATTTAAAATATAGGCCGCAGTCAGTAGCTCATTTCTCTAAAGGAAACATATAAATTAGCTTGCACCATCATTCGCCTAACCATATCCAATAAGGTACTATTCCTTATTTCTACTATGCCATTTTGTTGCAGATTGGAAGGAATAGTTAGCTACCTACCTATACCATTCTATTGATATTCATGTCTTTGATCCTCAATATTTTTATATTTGCATTTGATTGATTCTCAATCAATCTACTATTACGTAGAAGCAATCCAATGCTTCATGTTTATGGGAGATCAAAAAATTGTAATTAATGTGATGAAATAGTGAGCATCGTCTTACTCTCAAATTCGTTGGACCATAAATATCAGAATGGATAAGTTACAAAGAAAATAATGCTTTATTGACTTTGTTAAATGATAATCTTGTTATTTTTCTAGTTAGGTAATGCTCATAAATAGACGAATCTATATTCTTAACAGAACTTAAGAGTTCAGTTTTTGCTAATCTTTTTAAGCGATCATGCCTAATGTGTCTTAATTAGCATGTCACTTAACATTATTATTTAATAAAATATTACCGAAACTACTAACAACAAATACAGATTTGTATACATCCATTCACCACCATAAAACTAACTAACAAATATCCAAAGCCATAATAAACATTGTCCAAAAGTAATTACATACAGCCATTGTCAAATACAATTTTAAAAACAAATTCTAGCAAAAACAATAATAAACATTAAACTTTGTCGAACTTTAAAGGCATATAGATCCCTCGCTATAAGGCTGGTTGCTGTTGAATCTGCAGTTCAATAAAGAACAGTTTTAGCCAACATTAAACAACTACTAACATATAAGTCAGAGGGATAAATATGGTCATACAATACCTTTGACGTAGTGCAATCACGAGCAAAGTGACCAGATTTCCCACAATTGAAGCAATTCACATTTTTGCCTTTCTTGCTGCCACGGCTACTGCGCTCGCGTTTGTTTATGCTAAAATTGGCTTCATTGCCTCCGTTATCTTGCCTTTTTGCCCTTACCTTTCTTTTGACTAGAGCCCGAAATGCCTTTGGACTCAGTCATACAAGCCTCCCTAATGGGCTTATCAGCTAGAAGGTGATCCTCTTCTAGCTCAATATGTTGGGCAACATCTTCAATTGTTTTTATATTGTCATTGTCGGTAAGGTTGACATGCATGTATTCCCAGGCTTTAGGAATAGAGCATATAATAGCTTGGACCTATTGCTCATCAGCCAACTCATGGCCAGCAACCTTTAATTCACTTATCATGTTGGATATGACAGTTAGGTCCTACCTCATTGTTTGATTATAATTTTTCCTATAGGCATCAAATTTTAGAGTCAATTGACATAGCCTTGCTATTGAGGTTCCTTCGAATTGGACCTTAATAGCATCCCAAACTACCTGGGCTGAGCGGTGCTTTTCAAAGCGCAACATCAAGTCATTTCTCATACTACTCAGAATCAATATGCGAGCAACTCTATCCTTGCACTTATAAGCCTAATATGCCTCCATATCTTGCCTATGCTGAGCAATACTCTCAGTCATTAGTTGTGCGATAGTTTCCAGCATTTTTTGCTTTCTAGGAGATACTGAATCTTACGATGCCATATATTATAATTATTATCATTCAGCTTATCTCCCTAGTTCAAGTCAGCAACTATGCTCTCTCTAGCAGCCATTTCAACTATTTATAATAATAATGACAATCATATTTAACACAATTCTTACTATAAAAATCATTTCATATCACAATGTCTTAAATTAATCAATAATAACTTAACATAAGCAACAGAAATAAAAGTACTGTTACATAGTCCAATCAATTCCCACTAACATAGTCTAGTTATTATCGTTTAATTTAAATATGCCCCAATCATCAAATTAAGTGAAAGTCATTTATCTACCAACCTAATATTTTCCACGAAAAACATGTGTGTAATTTATTTATATATATGTATATATTCAAACAAAAATCAACAAAATATATACATTGCATAATAAATCAATGTACACATATATAAGTCACATATTAGGAGCAACACATATTGCTTCCACTAATTATTCCATAGTTTATTTATATCTCATTAATTTTCATGCAATTTTTTATATTTTGTACATTGTTTAATTCAAAATTAATTCCAAAAGTCCTCCAAAAATTTCAAAAAAATGCTCACTAAATAGAAAATTAAAATTTAAACATATTAAAAGGAGCCTACATGAGCATGTACACGCCAAAAAGAGATCTCCACGCGTCTCCATGCTCTGCTAGAAGAATTCACGCATCGCCGAAAGACAACCACGTGCTCCCATGTGCCGGTTGACATTGGTTGACTGCCATGTCATCAGTCATCCAATAAGGTGCTGCCACATCACACACAAGTGTCTACCACGTCAGTTCGGCTCATTTGGGAGCCGTCAACTTCTTGCTACGTGTCTTGACATTGAAGTGACATGTCATCAATGCTTGCCACTTCAACCTATAACATGCTGGATAGCCACGTCGGCACTAGCTCAGCAAAGTTACCATGTCACGCCATACGTTTGCTGAAATGTGGCTGGAAAAATAAAACTTGCGTTTCACATGCCTGTGGTGGCGCGTGTACTACATGCGCTGTCTTGGGTGGTCATTCCAGACCCCATTTTTTCAAATTTTCTATATTTTTCGGGCATTTCTATTAGTTTTGACCATAAAATTTGCAATTTAACACCATTTTAATGGCGTTTTGGCAACAACACTTGAGAGTGGAAATTGAACATAAATCAATTTCCAGAAAAGTAAGAACTTTAATTCGATCTTAAACTTCACAAATTCATAATAATTCAACCACTCATCAGAAAATTATGTAAAAATACTTATTGGAAAACTTGTGACGAGAACTTTCTAATCATACTAATTATGTACCATGAAACAAAGAAACACTTTCTCAAAAAATTGAAGAAATTCCAGATTTCTTAGTATTTTCATGGTTTAATTGCATAAAAATCAATCAAATCTTCAATTCAAGTACACAAATATATGATTTGGTTATGATACTAATGTAGTATTCTTCGGATTAGTGAAAATTTACCTCTACAACCGAATTCGTATATTTTCAATGCTTCAGGAATGCCGATTACCAGAATTTAGAGTAAAATCCATAGCACGAATACCCTTAATCCTCTTGGATGAGTTGAGATAAGGAAAGAAACTATAGAGATAATTTTTCTCTCTTTTTCTCTGTTGTTTTTTCGCTTTGTGTATTGTATTTTTTTGGAGCAACAATTATTTAACTCAAATAATTTATTTATATTAGTTAATATGGGTTTTGGGCTAAAGCAAGCTTACATGGGCGGCTCATACCCATATAAAACGCAACATTTAAGGTGATTGGAATTAGATTGTGCATGTTTATGATTTTGGGAATTATAATGAAATTGGTTTGGATTTTGTGTTAAATCCTTCACAAAACCAACATTTGTTGTATTGGTGGATTTGAGGAATCTCTATTCTAGTTCTGTTATTTATTTTTAATATTAAGTTTAATTTGTTGACTGGAAATGTTAAATTTTTGATGTATTTCTTCCTATAACTTTTAGCATACAAGTTTCACTTATTTCTTTTAAATTTGGTTTCAAATATGCTATATGTGTTAATTTCGATGGTTTCCTTGACGTTTTAACTTAAGCTTGATTTGTTGACAGAATTTTATTTTTATTTTCTGTGTGTTTGTTTAATCTGTGCCTTGAGGTGTTATATTGCTCTATTGGTTGCCATTTTTGAAGGTTATAGTGGTCTGATTTCTTGAGGATTTTGGATTTTTGGTGGCTTAGTATATTACTTAATAATAGTCTTCAAATACTATAGACATAAGTTTCTAATGAGCCCCTTTCATGCACACTCGGGAGTTATTGGTTACTAATTTGTCTTTGTTGATCAGAAATTGGCAACAACCACCCAATCGGTTCAAAGGTCCCATGCAATACTATTTCCTGTAGAAATAGATGTAAAATAATCAGAATAAATGATTCATAAACTGAACAATTTGTTATTGTGATTTAGGTCCCGAGGTGGAAGCAGCTAAGTCTAAATGAATTATTCATTCTTTCTTGTTCGGTTTTAATCATGTACTCTAAATTCTATGTTACTGACTTGTGATTGTTATGAAGTGCTGGAGCTATGTGTTTGTTCACTTTTCCTTTGCGAGAAATTAATTGCATTTGTTCTAATAGAGTTGTGGGTTTTGTTTGCCTAGATTTGGTTGATCTTTAGAGGATTTCTTAGAAAATGGGGGATAATATTCTACCATTTTAAAGATAGGTAGTTTGTATAATATCCTACTTAAAGAAAGTTACACATGGAGAGTTGGTGGCAACTAGTGCGGAGCCAAAAATTTTACTCAGATGATGCATTAAAAATGTAAATGTAGAAAAAATATTGAAAATGTATTAAAAATAAGGCGAAAAATAAAAAATTATACAACATTGTTTAAAATAAAATGATGTATTAAGATAATTTTTAATGAATGTCAAATTTATTAAACTAACCCTAAGAAATTAAAAAATTCCAGGGGCTTAATACCCCGTTGGCTACAATGTGGCTCTGCCCTGGGTGGCAACAATACCAATTGTAAGTGCTTTAAAAAGATGTTGATGTATTCCAAATTGCCAGGGGACCCAAAAAGTAAAAGCAAGACATAAGAAATATGTATAGGTGAAATTTGAAGGTTCTTAGGAGCTTGCCTTCAGTAGAACAAATGAGATAATGTGATCAATGGTCAAATTAGATAGTTGACATTGTCAAGTGACAAATTAATGAGATAATTAGTTCCTTGGTCAATCTCTTTTTGCTTTTTGAGCAATTAATTTGTTAAATTCTATTTCGATTTCTAATTCCATGTTTGGAGATTGGGTTTGTGATAAGATTGTGGTTTTGCATTTTCCTAATAATTTTCTTACGGGAAAAGAAATTTAACTTCTTAGCTGATTAATTGAATTAACATGAACCATATTTTGCAGAAGAAATAGAGGAAGTGCAGCATGATTGTTTTGAATTTGGTATTTAGTAAGACTACTTCTAATTTCACTTAGCAATTATTCTATGAACAAATTTGAAAAGAAGTCCATTAAATATATCGGCTTAACTAAAAGAAAAATAGTTTTTATATACCTATTTAATAAATTAGTATGGCTTGAGTTTGGTCGAGAGCTCAGTATGAGCTGTTGGACTTAACTTACTGAACCTCCTCATTTAATATACTTTGTATAGGTTCATGGAGAAATGCTTCCAACAGTTCCTCATGCATTTTCCATTATACGCTTAATACAGATATGCTTTCTGACTCAGTCTCAAGTAACAGCAGCAAAGCTCATTCAAGTGTGCACCTGCAGCAGGGCACTAGTGGGTCAGCTGATAGGCAGTACAAGGCCAATCACTCTACAAGTCCAAGCAGCTGAAATCATAATACCAGTTGTAGGATATTTATTGTAGATATGTTCGTAGCTGAATTATAGAAAGAGTTATTTTGACATTGTATATATTGTTGCTCTATAATGTACTGAGTTACGAACTTTATGATATCAAATTCTCTTCAAAACTAATTTTCTCTCTTTTGCTTTATGGTATCAGAGCAATTTTCTCTAATCTGATTGTTAATTTCTCGAGAATTTCTTGATCGATGTCTTCAATAACTGATGAATCTCTATCAAGTGCAACTCCGACTTCATGAATTGATGAATTTGCGTCAAGCCATTATCACTTACATGCAAATGAAAACCCTAGCCTTGTGCTCTATATCTGTATTAACTAATGAAAAAAAAAAAAAAACATATATTTCTTTTTTATAATTCTATTTGATAAAACTAATGATATTTTATAAGTAAAGATACATGTTTTTTTTACACTGAAAATGTACGGTGAAAAGTGCATAAAAAAGTGTTAATATCATTTTTATAGATTCATGAGTATATATTAGCAAAATTTAGATAATGCATTACACTTTAGATTATTGAATTTAAAGTGGACGAAATTTATTGTTCTCAAACTGATAGTACTAATTTCGAAATTGTATCTTTTCATAGTGCAGTACATATATATAATTAGAAAAATTAAGTCAAATCCCCCATATGACTTAAACTAAATGAATGGGCTTAAAGCTCAAATAATAAGTCTTAAAGCTCATAGGTTGTATGCATATCTTGCACATGATCACTTAATTTATTTCAGTTTTTAATCAAGATTAAGAGTTTGATTCTTTCCTTTGCGTCTCTTTATTTATTTCTTTGTGTTTTTATGTTTATATGAGCTAAATCTTATATTAGGTTATTTTCTTGTATAACATGGGTTTTGAAGTTAATGGGTTAATTATTTTTACTTTCTTCATCATTGCAATGTTGAGGACCTTAGGATAGATCTGTCATATCATATATTACCCTAAAAAATAGCTTGACTAGTGAGAAATTCTTGCTGGATAATCATAGATCTTAATATAGAGAATTTTACATAGAATACCAAAATTTAACTTTTATTTTCAAAATTACAGATTTTTTTTTTTTCATTTTTACCAAATTCCTTTTCATTTAAATATTTTTTTTCAATTTTTTCTTTTTTTTTTCTTTCTCTCCTTCCCTAACCCTATGTATTTCATTCTCTTTCATTTCTTATTTCTCAACCGAAACAATCTAGCACATAGAATGAAAAACTCCAATCTCTAAACTTCTTCAAGATGTAGAAGGTCCAATTTCCTTTCACCGAAGACCATAAAATCCATCCAAAATCCGACCAAATACCTCTGCAACTGAAGAACTTGCGCCGCCACTCCTATGTTAACTGCGATTCAAATTCTAAGCAGCAAGATCGGATTTCAATTTTCGATGAATTGAACAAGAAGAACAATCCGATATGTGCAACCACGCCACGAAAGCTCATCATCAAGCCATTCAATGTCACATTTGCTGCGAGACAATCCGATCATAACTAATTCTTCTCAAATTTGGTTATTTTGATAATTTTGTATTTGTGTCTTTGAATTTGAGCGGAGAGTCTTTCCTCCATAATTTCATAGCCTTTGTAGTTGTTTGTTTTTTTGGTCGAAATACAATCACTGTAATTTTAATGCCTAAGGGCCCTTGCAATAGATATAAATTGTGATAAACATAAACAGATGGCCTTGGGTTTTTGTTACTATTTTCTTGATGGTTTTTGCGAGGAGTTAAAGAGATATCAAAAATGAAACCAACACCGAGGGAGGTAGAAAAATTAAGTAAAGAATAATTAGTGCTTTTTTATTTATGAAAATCATCTCTCTCTTCTTTGTTCTTCTTCCTTTTTTTTTGGTTGAAAATCATTAAAATATACTTAATGTATCCTCAAAGTATATCTGATGTATTCTTTTGAAATTCTCAAAAGTATATTGTATTATCCCAAAATATACCCAAGGTATTTCCAAGAAATTTTTTCCAGAGAATTCTCAAGGAATTTCCAAGGTATAACCGAGTTAGGTACACCCGAGGTATTCATGTAGAATTTACAAATGTATACCGAAGTATCCCTCCCAAGATATTCCTAGAGAATTCTTATCAGGAAATTCCTTGAGAATTCTCAAGGTATATCCAAAGTATCTACAAGATATACCCAAGATATTTCTGATGTATTTCTAAGGAATTCCCAAGGTATTTCGAAAGGTATATCAAACTGTTTATTTGAGATTTTGTGATGTTTTGAATTTTGATTAAATTCTATTTTTCTTTTTCTTTAATGATTTAATTGTTATTGTTCTTTTTTTTGTTGGTTTTTGGTGAAAATTGAACCAAAATATCCCTAAGGTATACCGAAGGTATCCTGAAGATATACCGTCTAGGCATATTTTGAGGTGATTTTGAGATTTAGGTATTGTTATAATTTTAGAATATTATTTTCAGTAAAATTGAAAAAAACTTTGAACGCATGTAAAAATGTAAATAGGTACCATTTTTTGGGTGTTTTTGTAAAATTCCCCTTAATATACATTGTTTAATCCTTATTATAAAAGGTTAAGAGGGTGTATTCAATAGGATTGGTATAGTGGGGAAACATATCAATTAATTTAGGATTGCTCCACTCCTTGCTTTATGATTAAATCTTGATTGTAAATTTGTTCAATTCATTAACATAAGAACCCAAGTCACAAGAGACTACCCTAGCCTTAAATTGATTGAATTTTATCACCAAAAAAAAAAAAAATCCACTGTGCATTTTGCTTTAATTATGTTGTTTGTAGTTAATTGCTTTTATTCCCCATTATCACAAAAAATTCAATTTGTATGGATTTATATAGCAGGGACACAGACATGGAAATGAATATTAGGAAACAATATTTATAAAAAGTATAAGACATGGACATGCGGAAAAATATATAAATATTAAAAATATAGGGATAAAATTATAAATAATTAAATTCAAGAGATATAATTACAAGTTATTATTTCTATATAAAACTAAACAAAAAAGATATATAATTAAATATATTGATTGCAATATTAGTGTCACACTGAAGTTTAAAATTTTTTAAAAGAGAAAAATATGCTTTTAACATAAAAAAAAATGCATTTCTAATTCTTAAAAAATTATAAAATGCATTCAGAATATTTCGTATCGGTATCCAATAAGCGTAGTATTAGAAATGTGTTGGAAATACAAGACACTATATAGTGGGAGTGTGATAGGTCAGATATTATAGATTAACACAATTTTGATAGGTCGGATATTGCAAATTAACACAGTTTTGATAGAGCCAGATATTACTGTGTCTTTGTATTGAAATGTTCCATGGTAGTTTGATTTGTATTTGCATTTTCTTTATTTCTTTTTTTGAAAGTGCATTTTCTTTATTCTGGATTCCTATTTAATAAATTATGTTGTTATGCTATAAAATGACCGAGCCCTCCTCCTAGCTTCTTCTACTCTTGTATATACTTGATGACTTCTGAATATTTCTTCTCTCTTTCAATGTTTCGAAGGATGTGAACCCTTGTTTAATTTTCATTTGCAAATCATTGAATGTTGTCCCTTTAGCGGGAAAACCAATGGTTCACCATTCAATTTCTTCTTGCAAAAGGGTATTTACTTTTGAAGTTGTCATTAAATTGCAGTGGCAGAGAGAACAAGTTTTTTCAGTTTTTGGAATTTTTGTTTTAGGCTCTAATTTGGCTCTTTCTTACTTCTTTCTACCAGTAAAATTGTGGATTTGCATTTTCTCTTTCAGATTCCAGACATGGCACTGATCTATCTTGTTGGTTTCTGTGAGCAGCGAAATTTTGCATTGTATGTTTCATCATTAATCTCAAATGAACTTAAACTTCTTGGGAGGTAACCAACTTGATATTTTACTCTACCCTTAGCTTTAATTCCGAAAATTTGCTCCTTTTTTCAATTTTCCCTCCCATATTTTTTTTTTAATTAAAATGAATGCATAATCCAATGAGAAAAATCAATTCAGATATGGTGACCTTTTATTAAAATATATGAAATTATTTCACAGTGAAAATTAATCAATTAAAAGAAAATTAACCATCCAAATTAATCAATAACTCAGTAACTATATCTGTGTTACACTCGAGACAATTAGATTTAGTTATTGATAACTGTGTTTTCCTCTGATAATTGAATTTGATTAGGCAAGAAACCTTAACTATGGATCACCACCGAGGTGCTGATGTTGAGGTAAATGATATTATTTAAGTGTATTTAGTCTTAAACTATTGCAACTTCTCTTGGAGCATGTTTAGTATGCTCAATTTTGGAATTGGAATGAGATTTCTATTCTAAATTTAAGTTTGATATCATATTTTTTTAGAATAGAATTTCCATTGCTCAATATTCAAGGATTCCAATTCCCTAATTTTTTGTAGTATTTGAATTCCTTGTCCTATTCTTTTTAGTTTTTGATACTTTCTAAATGCTAGATAATCAAAATTTCTTTTAATCAAGAACAGAGCTTTTTTTTTTTGTCACAATTGTTTCAACATCCCATTCATAAAAAAAATAATTAATAATTTTTTGTACGTCCTTCGATAATTAAATCATTATATGCTAGAATCGAATTTTCAATTAATAATTGACAAAGAAAATAAAATGGGACAATGATTCTTGATGCATGATTAAAACTAACCTCTTATTTAATTTGATTGTTAACGTTAATTATTTTTATACTTAATTATGAAAATTAAAAAAGTTTAATAAATATAATAAAATTATAAAATAAAATTTAACATTTATTTTACGTAATAAATCGCTCTATATTTATTTAAAGTATGAGAAAATATAAAATTAATTATAATATGCAAAAATGATTTAAAATATAAAAAAATATTCAAATCTAAGAATAAAATTAAAAAACAAAATCTATAATTCTACTTTGAACTAGAGTTATATATGGTTCCTGAATCTTTCCGAACTGGACCAAAAAATTGAGAAAAAATATCTAAAATTAAACTATACTATTGACTTCTTTTTATTAAAACTGAACTTAACTGTACCGTTAATTTTAATTTTAAAGATTATTGTTTGTAATATTTTTATAATTACTTAAAAATGTTAAATAATATCAATAATAATTTTATCAAATTTTTTAAAATATATGTAGAAAATAGTTTTTAAGAATGAAATATAGAACATAGATTTTAAAAAATAATTACTAATTTATTTACTTATAAAATATATAACTATTATAAATAAGAGTGATTATGGAAATTAATAAATATTTAAATTCATTTCCTCATATTTATATATTCATACCAAATTAAAAAATAGAATTTCAAATCTTATTATATAACATATCAAAGAAAAAAATTGGAATCCTAAATCAATAATTTAGAAATAGAATTCCATTTTTCATTCCTTTTGCATACCAAATATACCCTTAGTGTTATCTAAGTCAGGCTAAAGGACAAAGAATTGAAACTTAGCATTTAATTCATTTTGGGTCATAGAATTAGAGGAGATCTGGGATTTGTTTCTTCGGTTCAAATAATTTTTTATTATTTAAGTGTACTTAGTCTTAAGTTATTGCGACTTAACAGTTTTTTTTTATTTGGCTTTTGCTAGACTGTTCAAATGCAAATTCATGTACATGCTAAAGAAAAAGATAGACATTTCTTTGGAACATAATAAGGAAAAAGCAAAACCTCTAAGTTCACTCGAGTATCATTCATTATCATGTTTTTTATTAACATTTTATTAGGGAATTAATAATTTTTTCTATGTAATTAGTATCCAATAATAATGTGCTATCAATTACAATCATCAATATTTTACTTGTAGGTATCCTGTTGATTTTTTTCTTTATAGCAATAATAGGATCGAGTTGTAATTGGTTGGTATATGAGTCCTCTATTACCCCTATTTGTAGCCATTGATTAACTAGGTCCTATTTTTATTTGCTCGTATGTAATGTCATTGATTTACTGTCGAATTATATATTATACATGATTTATTGAATGATATAACTATAATTTATTGAATCATGTAATTTTATAATCATTAATTGATCAAGTATTAATGTTTATAACATATTTACTTTATGATTCATTTCGAAATAAATATTTGTATTTCATCCAAGTGAATATGAAAAATAAAAATAAATATTATTAAAAAATAATATAAATTGAATATATATAGATCTATAAAAAATGAACTATAAGCAACAGTTGTTTTTAAAATCGTTGCATATAATTATTGAATGATATAACTATAATTTATTGAATGACGTAATTTTATAATTATTAATTGATCAAGTGTTAATGTTTATAACATATTTATTTTATGATTCATTTCGAAATAAATATTTGTATTTCATCCAAGTGAATATGAAAAATAAAAATAAATAATATTAAAAAATAATATAAATTGAATATATATAGATCTATAAAAAATGAACTATAGGCAGCAGTTGTTTTTAAAACTGTTGCATATAATTAGATCATATGCAACGGTTTTCCTCAAACAACTGTTTTATAAATCCTAACCATATGTAGCGGTTATTCACTAAAAAATATTGCATATGACCTAGCTATATGCAGCGATTATGCAACCGCTGCCAATGTTATAAAAACCGGACCGGTCAACGAACCGGAAAAGACAGATGGTCAAGGGTTAGAGGTCCAACCGGGGTTGAACCGGAGTTAAACCGGTCAAAGTAACATTTTATCAAAATATAATTTTTAATAAGTTCATACACAATAAAATATGAAAAATAAATAAATTAAATCTATTTTATACATAATTATATTTTCAAATATTAAAACTT
>CATIWF010129185.1:0-15028 GCA_949630135.1 Balakata baccata
GCAGTTGTTGAGGGCAAGAAGCATGCTGTACTGCATTTGTCGAAAACCATATGATGATAGAGCAAAAGTTACATGTGATCGATGTAATGAGTGGTATCATGTCGATTGCATCAAGTTACCTTTTCCTCCAAAGAAATACATTTGTGCGGCATGTGATCCTAACTATGAGGTCTCTACATCACCAAAGATGGACATTGAGAGGTAAGAATATGTTTTTGGTTATCTTATTCGGGTAAGCTTGTTCTTGTCTTGCTGTTGTGGCCAGCGTATATTTTCAGCTGCCCGCTGCATCAGCCTTCAGGAACATGTTGGCGACTAAATGACATTCATATTGTGTTTTTTGGATGGTACTTTGGTATATTTTTTCCACATGGGTTTACTTTTCATAGATTCAGTGATCTATAATAAGACTTTCAAGTATTTTTCATTAAATGGAAACTCGAATTCTTTGACAAATTGGCATGTGGGAAATTTGTAGAGCCAAAGGCGCCATCTCCACGTCACACAAAATCAAGGAAGAAGCTTATAGAAAAGAAATTGAGTGTAGCACAAAAGATGTTTCCATTTGGTAATAAGAATAGTATATTAATCCAATCCAGTGGAATTGATAGATTGTGGTGGCGAAACAGGAAACCTTTTAGAAGAGCAGCAAAAAAGAGAGCTGAGCTTCGAAGTCTGTCCCCATTTTTTCACATGCAAGAACATTTGACACGTAGGTCTAAAAGTTTTGGAAATATTAAAGTAGCTATTAAAAGAAGAATGAAATCCAGTCGTGAAGCAGCTTAAAAAGTCATTTTTGGTATATTTTATTTAAAAAAAAAACATTGTAATACTTAATTAAAAATTTTCTTCCATGTAGAATATTATGGAATGTGTGATGCGGATATTATGAGAATTTTAATACCGTAAATATATGTATCATAAAATATAAAATAAGGATTTTTAGCGTGAGAAATATTTATTTGGGTATTTAAATATTTTTGCAAGGGAAAAAAATACTGAAATAAGAATAGTAATAAATAAAAAGAAAAAAAAAATTATATAAGCAGGTGATACCCACTTACATTGCTAATCTAGAGAGGGATAAGAAGTGTTAGAGGACATGAAAGGCAGCTGAATGTTCCAAGATTGGAGATGGAACCAACTAGTTCTACAATTTTAGCTGTAGGAATAAATACTGGTATGAAGTCTCAATCGAAATCTTTTACAAAAGATGGTTCTAATACAACTCGAGGCAAGGTGGTGTATCAAAGTGAAAAGTACAGGCCAATGTGTACTTTCTGTGGCATGGCAGGGCATACTGATCTTTGCTACAAGGAACATGGTTTTCCTCCTGGTTATGGCAACATAAATAAGGGTAGACAGGCTCAAGCCAATTAGGTCCAGGTATTCAATGATAGTGATGTTGATGATCAGCACCTCTCTGAATAAATTGAAGAAAATACTTCGTGTGAACCAGAATCTTTTCCATTCACCAAGACTTAATGTGCTAAACTGTTGGCACTTATTCAAGATGTACCAGGCATATCAAGTGGCTCTGCAGTAGTCAATATAGCCTCAACAGCAGTTGCTTATCAATGCCACACAGTAGGGCTGTTCAAAAAAATTGAGTATCCAACAAAATTAATTTGTCCATTCAAACCAATCCAATGTTTAAATTAAAAGCGACTTTGGATAAGATTTATTCAACCAATTTGTATTTTATGGGTTGAATTGGTTTAAAATCCATTGGATAATAATAAACCATTCAGTTACAACATTTACCTCGTGATGATAGCTTTAAGGTGTGATTAAAGTAAAAAAATAGCTGGTTAGAATTGGCTGCTTTTTTTTTTTTGGTATATATTAGTACCTGGCTTTCTTTTTAAACTAATAATGAGAAATTTGTTCTGAATCAATTACATTTACAAGTTAACAATTTTTGGCAGTTAGAGGCTATTAAGTCAAAAAAGAAAATGCTAAATTTTTTAATTTATCTAAAAATTCAAATCAAATTTATTTTAAAAGTTTGATAAAATGAAATGTAATGCCCGTTAATTTAGATTCCAAATCGATGCAAGTACTCGGTCTAATAGGAATTTAAATTTAGATAAAAATAAAATTTGAAATTCAATTAGG
The DNA here is from genome assembly GCA_949630135.1 of Balakata baccata. NCBI lineage: Eukaryota > Viridiplantae > Streptophyta > Magnoliopsida > Malpighiales > Euphorbiaceae > Balakata > Balakata baccata. The sequence continues at coordinate 2,119 of CATIWF010129185.1, forward strand.
AATTGTGTCAAAAAGGAACTGAAAGCCTAGGATAGAATTAAAAGATAATTAGAATTAATTAAAAAAATTTAATTGAAGCCAAAACAAATAAAGTAATAATAATAATAATAATAATAATAATAATAATAATAATAATAATAATAATAAGTAAAGTAAAATAATAATAATAATAATGAAAAAAAAAAGATGGTCAGCCCACAATTCCATTCGGCCAAGATTTTTTATTAAGAAATTTTACAAAAATGGAAAAAATTGAGTAAATATCTACAAAAATGTTGCTCCTCAAATTTTTTTTTCAAAAATTCTTATACACAAAGTTTTTTTCAAAAGCACAAACAATCAATATTTATCCAAAGTTTACATGAGGTTTACGTAAAATTTACCATAAAATTAATAAAAATTGAAGTTACAAAAGTTTTATTAAAGATTTACTTAAGATTTATTTAATTTATACTCAAGATTTATCCAATATTTACCAGAAAATTAATAAAAGTTATAATTATACAATATTTACTCAATATTTATCAAGGTTTACCAAAAAATTACCCAAAATTAGTATAAGGTTTACCCAAAATTAGTATAAGATTTACCCAAAATTTACCAAAAGTTTACTATAAAATTAATGAAAATTGAATTTACAAAAGGTTTATCAAAAATTTACTTAACTTATATCAAATGTTTACAAGAAAATTAATAAAAGTTGAAATTACACAAGATTTATCAAATATTTACTTAAAGTTTACTCAAGTTATATTCAATATTTACAAGAAAATTAATGAAAGTTGAAGTTAAATAAGATTTACTCAAAATTTACCAAGATTTACCTAAGAAATACCCAAGGTTTACCCAACATTTATCAAAAAATTAATGAAAATTAAAGTTACAAAAGTGTTAACCTTATGATGATTGCTCTCTATTTTGATTTTAACAATCAAATTAAATATTACTAACATCTTCATTGAGTGTTGTTTTGATAGTGTTCAAAGTTTCAACACATTTGGTTATATATTCCTCATTGAACAAATTAAGCATTTCCTGGAGACGCATAACTCTTGACCGGGACTTAAGTACAAACTGGGAAATGAGTGTCCATACCGGAAAATATTGTCTTTTGATTTTCCAAAGTTCTAGCAGCGAAAGCAGACCGAGACACGAGATGTCCTGACTAGGATATTCCATTTCTAGACCGAGACTTGTTATAGTCCGATCGAAAAATTCAAAAAGACATGACCGTTGAAGAGAAGACACTACCATAATGTGCCAAGTCATCATAAAGTCAAAACGACTAAAGTCAAACTGACTTAGGTCCTAATCGGCCGACCGGGAAGAGTGATCCCGATCGGGAAGAACTCAAGGTCAGCAAACCCAAGTCCTCAACTATGGCATCATCGGGCAAATTCCGACCGGAAAAATTGAATAGGGACTAGTCGTTGGACGATTCTGCAAACTAGAACATGCCACGTATCAAAATAGACTATTTTCCGACTGGGAACCTCTCTCTATGACAACATTTAATGCATTTGTAAAAGACATAATATGTAAAATTGGTGACATTCATATTCAAGTCATGTAATCATAACAATGTCAAAGCATTAAATCAATTTTCATATCATCGTCACATATTTAGTCAATACCTCACACATGCATGCTTAGCTAGTTTACAATTTATATTTCTTTTTCTTTATTTAAATATCCCAATATTTCAACATCATGCATATCCGGATCTCAATATAGTTATTTTAAAGTTATACCGCCTAGCAGTTCTTTTATATCTTAATTACCAATCCACACATTGACCTCTTGGAGGTTTAAGCGTGTATCAAATATCTTCTTTTCTTATTTTGATGCTTATGCAAGTCAATAATTTCCCATGTTCCATTCTCTTACTTGGATAAATAGCCCAAGCCTCATTCCGGGATTGACCGGATATGGGGAGTGAATTAGGCGCACGCAGTCCAAAGCTAGACATCTTACTCACTCTGTATACAGGGTATGGAATAGGTGCACCTAGTCTAGAGCTAGACATCCTACTCACTCTATATACAGGGTATAAAATAGGTGCACCCAGTCTAGGGCTAGTCATCCTACTCATCCACTGTAACATATATGCTCATCCGAGCTTCCTCAAGTCAAGCATGCTCACTCAAACCCGAGCTTAGCTAACCCGACTAAGTATAATAGGTATGAATACTTGGAATAGGAGCACCCAAATCAGGGCTAGACAACCTGATCCTCACTCATACATCTCGTTAATATATATCACTTATCCCCTTCATAATGCATTATTTATCTTAAAGTAGTCCTCAGGTAAAGAAATGAGCATTTATATCAGAGTATCTCTTTATCTTAATCGTATTCTTTTATGTTTCTATCTTGTTTAACATAATATATGCATGTTCACATATCATATTTATGCTTACCAATATTGTCTTATATGTTTTTACATTATACTTTAACATTTGTGCATGATTGGTATGTTTCGGACCTACCAAAATATCATTTAAACATAGGTCACCTTTGCTATAAATAGTGCCTTCATGGCCATGAACATTTGGGCTGGTGGTGAAGCCTAGTCGTGAAAACCACTAGACCTATGTTCATGGTCATGACAGTTTTCAGTATGGTGGTGACGTTAGTGATGAAAGCGCCTAACTTGTGCCTATGGTCAAATTTTGTCAAAATTCGACTTCTAAACACTTCCTAAACATATATAGAAATCATCCATGGGCATTTGACACAATCAAAATCAAGTTAACACCACTCAAATCATTATGTATTATGTTCACCACTAAGCTCAACAACTCAAGCTATTAACACAATTCACATTTTAAGCACATATGTCATTTTCACGCTTATTTAACATTTTTATACATATTCAAATACTCTAATTAACTTTTCTAACATTTGATCATGTCATTTTATGCTTTCATATAATATAATAATGCTTATGTCATACAAACTTGTATCTCTGCATTCAATGTCCGATTCATAATACATCATATAAGGCATTACGGCTAACCAAGTGTAGCCTTTCCTATCATTAAGCAACAATTCATCTTTTTATATGAGTAGCATACCAAATACAATCAATTAGCATCATAGATACATGTTCCACATGCATATCCATCCTACCAATTCCATAAGTTCTCAAAGAAAAGAACTTACCTCTATTAAGCCATTCTTTCCCCCCCCCCACACTTTATATGCTTTAATGGAGCTTGTATATCTATCAATTATCAATTTTTTACATAGATAGTGAGCCTGACTTACAACCACTTGAGTTAGTAGCCCACAAACATGCATGTAATTACCATTACTAATCTCTAATAATCATAGGGTTGAGTTTACATTCTATAGCCATTATTTATAAAATTTCCATGTAATCATGTTCACATTACTCATGTTTAGCTTATTTTTCTTTCACTAGTCTCTATCCATATCATTTATTGTTCAATATTGCCACTTAAAAATACCATTAAGCCTTTAAACAATCCAACTCATTCCAATTAATCATATATTATTCATTGCCTATAAATATGAGTAATCTATTACATATTTCTATTTCTAGTTTGATTACCCATTATTGCTAATTAACATGTCTAACACATTTTCATATCATTCAATATCAAATCATTTCATTTTAGCAAGAGATAATGCATATGTGTACTTACCTCCTATGGAGCCAACTCAAAATCCAAGCTTTAAGCTTGCCTAGCTCCTCAGTGGTTAATTCCACCTTCCAAAGATATCACCTAAATATAATCACAACTATTTCCCAATAACTCAACCATATATCAATATATATAGCTACATATAGGCATATACTCTAATCCCTAACTCAAAAATCATTAAGCTAGGTTCTTTCTTACTTAAATCTATCTAATAACATGTAAATTAACTCAATCTACCTTAAGAAGTGTTTTCCCCGAATAATACTCAAGGTTCCATATCAAACCTACCCATTTACAAATGGGTTTCCACCCAATTCGGGTAAATCATATCAATCAACCATAAACTTATTAAAATAGAGGGAAAATATGAAATCTTACCCAAAGAAAGGAGAAAACAAGGTTGATTTGGTAGAAGACCCAATCTCCTCAACCTCTATACTTTCTCTCTCCAACTTTTTCTTCTTCTTTGGTAAATCTCTCAAATCTCACTTTGATCTTAGTTTCTCTCTTGGTTTTCGTGTTTGATCTCTCAAACATCCATGGAGAAACACTCACATATGGTTTTTGGGTGTGTATGGATGGTCCTTAGGGTTTGAGAGTGAATAAAATGGTGAAAAATGATGATAAGATTGTGCAAAAAGCTTTTATACCAGACCTTTCATGATCATGAACAAATCCTTCATGGTCATAAATAAAAACTTTCACGGTTATGAACAAATCCTTCATGATCATGAATAAAAATTTTCATGGTCATGAAAAAAATTTTCATAGTCATAAACGTTTACAGTAAAAACAATCAATGCTTATCTTTGACCACGATGTTCATGGCCATGAAAACTTTGTTCACAGGTGTGAATTATGCATTTTCCTATTTTTTTCATTTTATTTCATTATTCTCTTCAAACCAAAGCCAAAATTAACCAATATACCCCATATATATTTTAAATATACCTTCATATACCTCCAATATACCATCCATTTGCCCTTCTTACATTTATTAACTCAATTGTATCATCTTAAATCAAATTCTTATACTCTTTATTATGTCACACATCATATATATCCCCAATACACCTCTCATATGTTTCCAAAACTAATTCATCTATACATATATTTTAAATTCTTACTTTTAAATTACCAAAATACCTTTCATGTGTCATTTACTCATATATATCAGTTATGCCCTAGTTAGCGGGCATTACAAGAACAGTCTTCCACCAGTCATAAGCATCCTCATAGAGCAATGAAATGGCAAATCTTGCCCTGTCCTCAACAACAATATCTAACTCCTTAAAGACTTAATATTCTCTATAAAGCTATAAACTATAAAAGCATAAGAATAACTCAACCAATCCTGAAACCTCCATAGCTTACACCCCATTAGGGTTGATAAGGAGACCATTAACATAAAAGAGGAAGATGTTGTTGAGATAAAAGATGGAGATGGAATGAAAACAAAGAGGACTAAAAGGTTTAGAAACTTATCTTCACTTATGTGGAGCTATTTTGAGTTGGTAAAGGGGAAGAACAAGAGAAAAATGGCTAAATACAAGGCTTATAGGAAGAGTTATGATGGTGATAGTAAGTATGGAATAGGTAACATGAAACGTTATCTACTTGTATGTCTTAGAAGAGATATTAGAGATATGGGTTAGTGTTTAATATCTCAAACTGATAGGTCTATTATGAATGCTAAAATTAATAACAATGAGTTTAGGGAATTGATTGCAATTGCTGTTGTTATGCATGATTTGTCATTTCAATTTGTTGAGTGGGTAGCAATGAAAAATTTGTTGTGTTATTTAAGACCTAATTTGAATCTAGTATCTAGAAACACTTATAGGGCAAATTATTTGAAAATATATAATAGAAAAAAGGTTAGGGTAAAGTCTATATTGGAGTCAACATTTGGGAGGATAATAGAGAAAAGGTACTTTATTACTATTGATGGATATATTTGCTTAACTGGACATTTCATTAATAAAGATTGGCACTTGAAAAAGAGAACATTGAACTTTTGTTATTTGACTCCTCATAATAGAGTAGCTTTATGTGAAAAAATTCATACTCTCTTATGTGGTTGGCAAATTGACACTAGAATTTTTTCTATTACTTTGGATAATGCAAATGCTAATGTGTTTTGATTTGTTAAAAAAATCTTTCAGTAGCAAATAGGGTCTTTTAAATAAAGGAGACTTTTTTTTCATATGAGATGTTCTGCTTATATCTTGAAGTTGATAGTTCAAGATGGCTTGAAAGCGATTGATGATTCTGTTGCAAAAGTTAGAGAGAGTATTAAATATGTGAAGGGATCTGAAGCTAGAAAAATCAAATTTTTTGAATGTGTTGGTCTTTGTGGTTTATATTTAAAGAAAGGCCTTCGATAAATGTTCCAACTAGATGGAATTCAATATATTTGATGCTTGAAAATGCTTTTTATTATCGAAATGCTTTTATGCATCTTGAAATGAGTGATTCAAATTTTAAGCATTGTCCATCCCTTGATGAATAGGCTAAGATAGAAAAGATTTGAGGGTTTTTACAAGTTTTTAATGACATTACTTATCTTTTTTTCTGGTGTCAAATATCCCACAACAAATATTTTTTTTCCTTTGGTATTCATTGCTCATTTAACTTTGGTATAGAATATTAATGAAGATGAGTATATGATTTCACTAGTAGAGAAGATATATGTAAAATTTCAAAAGTATTGGTCTAAATATGCCAGAATATTGACAATTATAGTTATATTAGATCCTAAATATAAGCTGAGTTTTGTTGAATGGTGCTATAAAAAGCTATTTGGTGATAAGTGGGTAGATGAGGTTGCAAGAGTAAGAGATGACAATGGGTTTTATATTCTGAATATATAAATGTTGGAAGTTTATATAGTCACACAACTAGCAGAGCTTCTGGAACAAAATAACATGGACAATAGAGATTAATGCATTCCAATCTTCTGCTACTAAAGATAAATTAAAGGTACAAGATGTATTTGTTGTTTAATACTGTATATTTTATCCATTTTAGTTATTCAAATATGAAAATACTAAATTTTTTAAGCGTTTTAACTCTTTTTAATAATTCAAACTGGAAAATAACTGAATTTTGTGTTATTTTTTTCATGAATTTATAGGAGTTTGACTCTTTTGAATGTGATGATGTTAATTCTCAAAAGAGCCAGTTAGAACTTTATCTTGATGAGCAAGGATGGATCGAAAAATTAAGCTAGATGTGTTAGCATATTAGATAGAGAACTAATATAGGTATCCTCAAATTTCAACCATGGCTCATGATGTTTCTGCAATCCCTGTGACAATAGTAGCTTTTGAAAGTGCATTCAGTAATAGCGGAAGGGTTCTTGATCAATATAGGATTACACTTAAATCTGATGTGGTGGAAGCTTTGGTGTGCAGTAGAGATTGGCTATTTGGAGATCAAGGTATACTCTAATCATCATAAACCTTGAAAATTCAAATCATCATATATGTTTATAATAAATTAATTCTTTCATGTTTGTTTTGTAGATGCTAATAAAATGAAGATGGAAGAGCCTACAAAAGACATGATAGAGCTTAACTTAGATTCCATGGAGTTGGATAATCATGCTTCTTATCCTTCTTCATCTAACTTATATTCCATAGAGATGCTAATAAAATGGAGATGGAAGAGCTTACAAAAGACATGATGGAGCTTGTTGGAAAGATGGTGCACTAAGAAAAGGGGGGGTTGAATTGGTGGCAAATAGAAATTTTCGGCTTAATAGATTTCTTTGAGTGTTTGAGCAATATGCAAATAAAACATAAAAAGTAAAGGAGGAAGAGAAGATTGCACACAAGTATTTATAGAGGTTCGAGTGTTAACAAACCCTAGTCCTCTCCCCAACCACAATTGGGAGTTATACTATCTCAACTTGAGATTACAAGAGAGTTTCCTAAAAAACTCACAACTAGAGAGTTTTCCTAGCTCACCCACAACTAAGTATTTTTTCAAGGCTCACACCGAACCCAAATCCCTTGTGTTTTAATAGCTCACATAATAACCAACTTCTTGTGTTTTGAACAAGCTCACACATAATCCAAACAAGAGTTTTTCTCACTAGTCTCACTCTTACAACCTATACCTAAGTGTTTATGGTTAACACTTAAACCTTTTTACAAAATAAGTTGGGAAATAAATTCACAAAAGTTTTGGCACACTTAATGTAAAGCTCTTATGTTCTAAGGCCTTTTTGAAGACTATTTATAATGTCCTTCCAATTAGTTGTTACATATGGTACCAAAATTATTTCTAATGTTCAAAAGATGATTGACTAAAGTTGTCTGATAGAGATAGTTCCTCTATCGGGAAACCATGTTTCCTGGTCTTAAAATTCATATGGCAGCCTTGGATTTGTCTTTTTCTTCAATAGCCTTTTAACGGCTAGTCTCAATCAACTTTCCAGGTCGGGACAAGAGTTTCCCGGTCAAGAAACTATATTTCCCGATTGGGACAACTTGCTGGAACTTTTGACTTAAAGCTTAGAATGCTGGAATCGAGCACTTCCTGAGGGAGACACTTTTTTCTCAAGGGGGAAACTGCCTTTTCCGAGGGAGAAACTGTCCTTCAACATTTGACCGATTTGCTCACTAAGCAAATCAAATCCAATTGACTATATAACTTTGTACACTATCAAAACAACACTAGATGAAGACATTAGTAATATTTAATTTGATTGTCAAGATTAAAATAGAGATCAATCACCATAAGGTCAACAGAGCTTAACTTAGATTCAATGGAGTTGGATAATCATGCTTCTTGTCCTTCTTCATCTAATTTTGTAATTTAGATGATGTTTACTTAGAAAAATTTTATGTGTTTATTTGCAAGAATGTTTGAACTTCAGTGTTGGAATGGCTTATTTGGACCTTGCTTTGAATAACTTTTCAATTACTTGAGTAATATTTGATAATTTTTAGGTTATAATTGATAAACATATTGTGTGGGTGGTGTCGAGTTTTATGACCCGAACTCAATACAAAAATTGAACGTGTTACAGGTATCGTGTTCGTCTAATCTATTTAATTATTGTGTCGTGTTCATGTTGACACGATTATTAAATGGGTTGTATTCGTGTTGACCCTAATCATGTCACCTGAGTAGGTCGATATGATACAAGCAGGACCCGTCAACCCATTTTGACACCCCTACTCTTTGAATTGCCAGTGACCAATACATCATCAACATAGACAATTAATATTAAGAATGTACTAGAAGATGTCTTAGTGAAAAAGCAATGATCAGAGAAGGAATGGTAGAAGCCAAAAACTATAGCTATTTGGTAAATTCACAAATAAAAGTTAAGAATAAATTAAAAAGTTAATAAACAAAATTAATAAATAAAAAAATCAATTTCACAATATTAGAATCTCACATAAAGAATCATGTCTGTGAATTGTTGTCACGCACATGTAAGAGAGCCTAGGAAGTGCCACTCTCATGATGCTCTCTCACATGCATGACACCCATCTTATTTCTATCCCTTACGCTCGTGGCATTTCACATGACTACGACAGTAGCTATGGGATCATCTAGTATCACACTCATGCAGTCTCTTTATGTGCATGCTACTAGTGCTACCACATAACACACACATGACGAAGCCTCATGTCCGTGAGGAGATATAGAGTTATACTTGGATTTTGGTCTTCTAATTCGATTCAAATTGCATTTTCCTGTTCTACTTCAATAAAGATCAATGGCCAATCTAGAAGATAATAAGGGCTATAAATACCTTTCAATAGCTAGGAAAAAATATTAAACTGTAGGTTGAGTGATATTAGTGAGTGGCTACTATAAGTTGTGATAGCTTTTAGGTTTTCATTTTATTGGATTGTGATGTATTTTGCCTGTAATCTCCAGTTCTCTATTCAAGATCAATAAAAATTCCTCATCTCCAATGGATGTAAGCACAATTGGCTGAACCATGTATATCGCTTGTTTCTTTCCTTGATTGCTGTTTATTTTCTCACATATCAAACTAGTTCTACCAAACTTATCTTTAGATCAGTGGTCGTAATACACAAAATTAATAATTGAATGACTTAAGTAAACAAATTTTGAGTGAAAAAACTTAATTATCAAGCTCCCAAAGTTTATAAATTGTAGGATGTTTGTGTTCCCCTTTCATTTGTGTGATTTTGACAATATTTCATTTTTATATGGACTTTTAGCAACCTCTTTTTAATGGGTTAATTTCACGTATGGTTAACCATAAAGTCCCCCTTTATCAATAGTCCTTCATTGATGAAATTCCTTAACAGCCTCCTGCCTTTTCTTGTTCATCTTAGAAGTCTTATTAATAAGAGGTATGTGATGTTATTAGAACATAGTTATTATTTATGATAGATATGATACTAAATATGGAGAGTTTATAACCTATATCAGAGAAAGAAAGGGTTTTAGAAGCTCATTTTTAAGGAGAATTCTTGAGAAGGATTTTTATTGCTTATCCAAGCTTTGTTACAAACTAAGAAAGGATATCCTTATATAGGTGTTTTAGAATACTATTATTAAGCCTATCCTAACAGTTCAAACTTCTGCTAACTTTACTAATTTTTACAAATAGATAGAAGATACACTTTAACAGCTCATCAAAGCATCAAACATAAAGCAAAAAGACAACACACATTGACTTGATAGAACATTACTTGTCCTTCTCAATAAACAAAGATTCTCTAGTCCTTTCCATATATTGGTTCATAACTTGGTGATAAGTTCATGTAATCTCCACTATTATCTGAGTCATAACATGTGGATGAGGGTCCTGCAATGGTATGATAAGGTTGTCTAACAAGAGCATATGGTCCAACAAAGATATCATTTAAGGAAGACTTTTTCGCCATATGAGCTTGATTTTCATTTTCCAACTGGAGTTTATGTCCACAATTGCTTAGGAATATAAGCATTTTTGGCAATTGCAATTCTCTAGAATTCTCAAACTTCAATGGGGTGCTTATCACAATTACTCCATAGAGTGTAGGGAAAAGTTTGGAATATATCAAACAAAGAGTAATATTCATACCATTTGAGGAAGATAATAGTATAAACTTCTTTTGCATGAACATCAATGCTCCAATTATCATGAAGAACCTTAAAGAAGGTTTGCTGCCATACTCCCAACGGTCTGAACCAGCTTAAAATTTTTTGGGAATTCTCCAGTAATGTCTATCCTACTAATGAATTATACCACCTTAATAAGAAAAATTCAAAAGCCATGTAGTGCATTGAATGGAGATACCATAGCACATGAAGACCCTCATCAGGAAAAGGACCATCAGTTAGTATCTTGAAATTTTGGATTGAACACCTCTAGTTGAATAAATGTTTTCTCATATTGTCATATTACTAAGTACTAGGCAAAAACCATTTTTTCAGTCTATTGCTCTTGGGTCATCATCTTGATTAATAACCATCCTAGGGGATACTTATGGTCAATTGCTGGATTAGCCATAAATATCAATGGGATAGTTTGAACTGAAGTAATCAAGTGTATAGGTTTTTGTTTTTGGAATGGTTTGGACAGGAAATATGGGATCAAGTTTTGATCTCCTTTTATATGCTAAACTATTAAAGAGAATTTTGAGAACCATTTACTCCATAGAAGTAATTTAGAATGTGGGATCTGCTTTCCTTTAAATTCAATGATTTTTGGAAATGATGAGCAATCCATTAGGATAAGAAAATTGTGTCATATTAGGTGAAATTAAAACTTTTTTATACCATTCTTGACTGCTAAGATTTCTTTGAAAGTTGAGTGATAATGGCATTTAAAATCCTTTAATCGACCACTTGCTTAGGCACAGATCTATCTAATCCCGTCCATTTCTTCCAAAAGAACTGTTCCCCAATACTTATCACTTGAGTCTGTCTAGAGAATTCTTTTTCCAATTGTCGAGATATACAAAGGAGGAAGATTCGTGCACATTGCTTTGATTCATTTGATAGCTTGTGATTGTATCTCTGTTCATGGTGGACGTTTCTTTTTCAAAAATTGGTGCAAATGATAAATCCACTTTGTGAATTGGGAATAAAATCTCTAACATAATTGGTCATTCCAAAAAATTGGTGAACTTGCTTAAGTGACAAGTCCGTGTCAGGAAACTTCAATAATTCATTCCCAATATGTTGACAAGACTGATAAGTTTCTTCTTTAAAGGTCATGTTGTCACGATCTGCAAATCAGAATTATATCAATGTGTGTGTTTCGAGACCAAAAGCATCGAACTAACTAAAATCTAATATATTGACTAAAAAAATGTAAAAACTTAATCCAAAGTGAAATTGGGTAATTAAATTAGTTGCTAGATAGAAAATTTAATGAGAAAAAATATTGAATTTGAAGCTTGAATTTGAAACAAAGATTTTTAAAACTAATTTATGGGTCAAATTGAAACAAATGAAAATTTAGGGGGATAAATAGTAAAGAATAGAAAGATGGAAGATTTAATAAGATATTTATCAAGTTAATTTACCTAATCCTTGTTAGCCGTCCATCTCCACCAATAATTACTCATTTCCATTTAATACTTAATTATTAATTTATATAAAGAGGAAAAAGATAAAAGAAGAATGGTACAACTGCAACTAATCTTCTTCTACATAATTCTAAAATTTTCCATTTGCATCAAACCTTATCCTAAACACTTTCATTATTCTAGGCTTTCGCCATAAGTCATGCGAGAATTTTGAAGAAAAAGGAGGACTGAAGTGAAAAGTTATTTTTCCAATATTTTCTTCCATTTCATGATCTTCATTATCACCTCTCCTCACTCCATCTTCATCTACCATAGCCACCCACCTTAAACTTTCCATCTCCATAAAATTTCTCTAATTTTCCACGATTTTGGATGGGAATTGAAGACTACGTACTTAAGCAAAGGGACTGGAAGCTAAATCAGGTAAAAAAAAAAAGGGTTGTGGATGGTTCGTTCACCTTGGAAGATGCTTGAGGTACGATTGGCTTTTATTTATTTGCCCATTTTCTTAATTTAAGGAAAATTAAAACTTGTTTTCGTGAAGTCTTGGAAATTCTGTGAATTGTGGGGAAGTGATAATTGATGAAATTAATTGGAATTTAATAGAATTATTTAGTTTAGTTGATATGGGATTAGAAAAGAACTGGAATTGAAGGATATATAAATGGCATGAATCACTTTTTATGAATATATTTGGGTATTAGTTTATATATATATATATAT
>CATIWF010129193.1:0-25808 GCA_949630135.1 Balakata baccata
ACAATTATTTCTTTATTATCTTCAAACCTAACTCTATTTAATTAAGGATTCTATTATATTATTGTGCTTACGTCACAAATACATCCATTTAAACCAATATATCCATGCAAATTCCAGAGATCATCAAGCAGTTTACAATTAATTAGCTATAAGAGCTCAACTAAGTAATATAAACTTTTGCTAATTAAAGCTAGGGTTAAAATGCTAATGGGTTATTTTCCAATTGCCAATATTTTGTCAAATACAACAAAGCAAAATACCTTTAAGAGATGAGATATAATGGTAAAAATCTCTTATTCCTTAATTAAATATATCGAATTGGAGTTTCATGTATGAAATATTTTTGAAATTTGAGAGATAATACTTTATCCATTTAATAAGTATATAAATTCAGAATAGAATGGATAAATAAAATCATAAAAAAGTAAGATAATGAATGAAAAATGGTGATGCATGTGAATGAGTTATTCTTTATATTTAATTTTTTTTTTTATAAGCATTGCCAATAATAAAAACATATATATCTCTTTAGACAACCTATAGCATTTCTATTCATCCGAATTCTCAGCGAGTATGAATGAGGTTTTGGTACTTCGATTCTTGGAGTTACTTTACTCTAACGACCTCAAAGCCACATATTAAGTGGGTCCAAATTTCTATTCCATCATGAATTATGAGGCAGTTTAACATTTGAAAATTGTCAATATATTAATATATTTAAATAATTTTTTCAATTTGATTAAAAATTTTAAATTTAAATACTAATAAATATATAATTATTTTAAAATTTTTAAAAAATTACTAAGCACGTATTAAAAGCCTATCCAAAAAAATTTAAATTAATTAAACTAATTTTAATAATAAATTAAAAATAAAAAAAATATATCTCAAACTAACGTATCAATTCAATTAGAATTTTAAAAGATATTTACAGATTTTTTTTAAATTAATAATTTTTGTAAAGTTTATAATTTATCAACGACTTTTTTATAAGAATTATATATATATATAATTATATAAAAAGTATCTTAAAAATCTAAATTGATAAAAATGACTTTTTTGAATTATAAAATTTTTATAAATTAATATTACTTTTTTTTTATAAATTTTAAAATATTCTAATTGAATACACTTTACTTTTTTAAATCTACTAAAATTCTTTGAAGTCTTAGAATACATCCCTAAATCTCATCATCTATGTCTAATTTCTTACAATAACAATAAGGTTCATAAATAAAATTCATCAAAACAACTAATTTTAGAATAAATCAATTCATTAATCACAAAATCGGATTCATAAAAATTTCCGTGATTATAAGCTAAATTCCTTACCTTGCCCAATTTCAAGAAAAAAGGGAAAAAAATTTTAATTATTAGTTTGTTTGGCAGTTAATTTTATAATATTTTTTTTCTTTAGTATGTACAAGCATCAACTTCTGTACAAAGGTGACCCTTGCACCACTATTCCTCTGGAAATTGATTGCCTGAAAGCCTTAATCGGACTTGGAAAATACCAGCCCTTTCCTTTCGTTGATTTTACGTTAACACCACCGCCGGAATCTGATGTCACAGCCACCGACCTTGACTTCCTCATCATCAACTTCCTCTCCTCTTCATTCTTCTTTTTCGCATCTTCCTCCTCCGCAACTGAGCCGTTTCTTTCCTCATCTTCTCTCTTACTCCTTCGTCCGCTTCCACTGTTACTTTTCAGCCGCCACCAGAACGACGTCGCCGTCTTCGGACTATCCTTCCGATCCGAGTACTCATGGTCAACCGGTGGCTTTGACTGGAGAAATGGAATTGCTAATGACCTCGACCGACGGAAGGTAGGCTCGGTCTTGATAAGATTAGAAACTCGGCTGACAGTTCCGCTTCCAGACGCGAGCGAATCAGCAGCGCTGGTGGAGAAGCGAGAGAAGGAGGAAGAAGAGGGGCCGGAAATAGTGGCGGCGCAGCAAGAGCAGGGGCGTACGTGAGCGCAGTAAGGGCAAAGAGAGGAGAGTCGATCCCGGAGACACACGTGACAGATTCCAGTACGGCGGCGCTTCGAAGGGTGCTTTGGACATTTCCAAACATCTTCTTCGTCCATGTAAAGCGCCATCACTGCTCTCTTTTTCTCTCTGTGCAGAGGGTGACAGTTGCTTTGCCCTTTCTGGCGGTTGTGGAGATATATAAAAGACTAGGCGGACGCCTAAACTATGGTTAGGCATTCTAAGGCTACAAATTTAACCATGGTTAACTAATCCAAGACTAACTTGGCTGAAAAAACGGCACCGTTTTGTTCGCCTATATTAATTCCACTTAATAGAACAGTAATTTACGGGAATTGCCATTAATTACGGGGTTTAAAAGATTACCTGGATATTTTCCGCAGAATTACGGGAATGCCAAAGTGGATTATTTTATAAATAGGTATAATTACAAAACTTCCCTAAAATATCATAATTCTACCTTCAATATTATTTTTTATATTTTTGATGAACAAATATATTATTATTTTAAATGAATCAGTGGTGAAATCACATTTTAAATGTTCGAAATAATACATAAATTTATATTATTTTTAAAATTTATTTATTCTGAAGAATATTAAAAATACAGTATATAAATTATTGTATTTCCTAGCTTAATGTTCTAACTTTGTCACCGTAGTTAATCCTACAATAAAAAAGAGTTGGAGTGAAATTATAAATTGAACGATATGCTTGGGGATTTTATTTTTAGAAAATTAGATTAAAAATTATAAACTTTACATCTTTTTTACACTTTTATTCAATTATGCTAAAATTTAAGTTTAATTATATAAATTTTACCTCACATCTAATAAATCTCACTTCAATTCTATATGATTTTTATGTGGAAAATTGATTTAAATTTAGAAGACTCAGCTGACATTCATTGTTGATGTTGATATGTAAAAAAATGCAACTGTCACAGAGGATCACGTAAATACCACAAAGGATTGGAGTGAAGTTCGTTAATCTGAAACAAGATTTGTTATTAAATTAAAAATTTATATAATTAAATTTAAATTTTTATAGAATTGAATATAAGTGTAAAAAATTATAAAAATTTTAAAATTTTTTATATAATTTCTTTTTTTTTGGTAGTTATTCATAATAATTAATTAATAATTAGTACAGGGACTAGTCATGATTCAACAGCTAGGTGGGTTCCAATGGAAACTGAAATGTTTGATAGAATGTGTAAAGCTGGGAGCGATTCCTGGGATGTCATGTGTTGTCATGTTGACATGTGGTTGGATATATTTTGATTTAGTAGTTCTCCTCTTTCCATTCTATCTCTCGTTTATAGTTTTTTTTTTTTTTTTATGAATATTAAGAATCTTATTTAATATATATAAATATACAAATAAAATAACTATATTATCTTATACAAAACTTTTATTATTGGAAAAGATTTACTTTAAAAGAAATATAAAGATAAAGTTGGAAATAAAAATTTTATTTTTTAAGTAATCTAAAATATAAATCGGAGTGGAATAAATTTTATTTTATTACATGACAGATAAAATAGAATGAAGTAAATATTTTACTTCAATATTTTACCACATAATTATATCTTTTTTAGAAAATTTACGCGAAACACTCACTTTTGAATTATTTTTTTAATTTTACTAACAAAACTTTTATGTTTTTATTCCAATTTTCTGTATTTTTATTTTTACTATTTTTTTCAAATATTAGATTTTACTATGTATTTAACACATTTTTCATTTAATTAAAATATAAAATGGTCATTTTTCATATTTTAAATATGAATTAATAATTTTATTAACTTGCGTGGCCACCATTTATCTTTATACATATATTTATTTATTTTTAATCATTATTTTATTAACTTAATTAGCAAAAAAATATGTAAAATTGAATTTAATTAACTTAATTACCAAAATAAACTTTGGATAAATCTTAATTAAAAAAAATATAAACTCGTATTTAATTAACTTAATTAAAATTATTTACTTTGGTAAACATTTGGTAGATTTTTGATAATTTTTAATTAAGAGATTGACTTGATATTAGGTAAATCTTGGATAAACATTGGATAAATTTTAGGTAAACCTTATATAACTTTAACTTTGATAAATTTTCTTATAAATATTAGGTAAATTTTAAGTATAACTTTAATAAACTTTAAATAAATCTTTAATAAATCTTGGACAAACCTTAATTAAAAAATATATAAATTTTTATTTAATTAACTTAATTAAAGTTATTTATTTTGGTAAATATTGGGTAGATTTTTGATAATTTTTAATTGAGAAATTGACTTGATATTGGGTAAATTTTGGATAAATATTGGATAAATTTTAGATAAAGCTTATGTAATTTCAACTTTGATATATTTTCTTATAAACATTTGATAAATCTTGAGTATAACTTGAATAATTTTTAAATAAATTTTTAATAAACATTTTGCTACTTCAATTTTTATTAACTTTATAATAAATTTTGGATAAATATTGGGTAAATTTTAGATAAATATTTGGTAAATATTAGATAAATATTGAGTAAAATTTGGGTAAATCTTATATAATTTCAATTTTCATTAATTTTGTGCTAAATCTTAAGTAAACATCAGGATAAATTTGGATAAACCTTTTGTAACTTTAATTTTTATTAATTTTTTTTGTAAATATTGGGTAAATTTCAGACAAACTTTGGGTAAATTTTGGATAAATCTTAGATAATTTTTGTGTAAACTTCGGTAAATTTTGAGTAAACTTTATGTAACTTTAACTTTTATTAATTTTCTTATAAATATTTTGAATAGAGCTTAAGTGAATATTTGATAAATCTTATGTAATTTTAACTTTTATTAATTTTCTTGTAAACATTTGATAAAACTTAAGTTAACATTGAATAAATTTTTAATAAACTTTTTGTAAATTCAATTTTTATTAATTTTGTAGTAAATTTTAGGTAAACTTTGGGTAAACTTTAAGTAAACTTTAAATAATTTTTTGGTAAATTTTGGTAAATATTAAGTAATTCTTGTGTAATTTCAATTTTTATTAATTTTCTAGTAAATATTGGGTAAATTCCGGATATAATTTGAATAAATTTTTTTAAAACTTTTAAAACTTCAATTTTCATTAATTTTACAGTAAATATTGGATAAACTTCAAGTAAATCTTGAGTAAACATTAATTTTCGATATTATTAAAAAAAAACTTTGTGTATGCGATATTTTTGAAAAAAACTTAGAGGAGCTGTAGTTTTATAAATATTTACCCGTGTTTTTTCATTTTTGTAAAATTTTCCTTTTTTTTTCTTATTGATGGAAGTATTAGTGAGAGTGAGAAACATGGGAGTATTTTATTTATGGGATTTAGTTTCCTGTTTCAGAAACCGCAGGAAAAGGAATATGAAACATTGAAAATAAAGTAATTTTAAATGTCGGAAAATAAAAAGGATGAAGGAGTACAAACAGAGAGATTTGGTCCAATCTTCGCATACTAAATAAATGTGTTAATTATATATGGAAGGGTAGTGTTTTTTGTTTTTTTTGTTTTAATTACAAACACGGTATGATTATTAATGATAAATCCTAACGTTCTTTTCTTCCGACATTTAGGTGTGATTTTTAATCAATTTTTGCCTAAAATCACATTTTTACATCATTTTTATAAATTTATTTTTAAATTAAGTTGGTATTCTACATATATCTATATTTTTATTTTGTTTATTGCGGCATTTGTAACGATATTTATTTTTGAGTTTTTTTGTATGGACGTTTTAGACGGGTGTATTCAATCTGACAGAAATAACAAATCAGATTATGACCATCAGTATATTATGAAACTAAAGTTATATGTATTCTAATTATTATAGTATTATCAAATTTATAAACATTGAACCAATTTCTTATAGTATTAAATTGGATACTGTAAATTTTTTCATTATTAATAAATGATGAACTATATGCAACAAGTATGCAATATATATATATACTTAAATTAATAGTATAAGAAATCATCTCAATGCATATATATATATATATATATATATATACTGTAAAACTGAAGTTATATGTATTCTAATCCCTATAATATTATCAAATTTATAGGTATTGAGATGATTTCTTATACTATTAATTTGAGTACTGTGAAATTTTTACTGTATATATATATTGCATATATTTTATATATACATTTTTTTTAAATTAATTGTTAAGCAAATTAAAATTTTCATATAGAGATTACATATTAAATTCATATACTAAAAAAAGAAGAATTGATTTATAAGGTATTTTTTTTTTATTTTGTGTATATTTTTTCCGTATACTTTGATTTTTAAAATATGATAGTGATTTAGACAGTTAAATATTTTAGTATTGATTAAAAATGGTGCAATTAATGCAAAAATTTAAATTTTCTCGAGAAGGATTCCTAATTATACAGGAACAATGTCATATACATAATTAAAATATATTAAGAGTTGGGAATTCTGAATTCTTCAAATCCTAATTTTGTGGCTTTTGAATTGTGGTGTAAAATGACATTAGATAGATAGAAAATTGTATTGGTGTCCATTTCCCGTAATTAATTGGATGACTGCATAGTTCTTTCCGGCCCATACAAAGATCCAAGTCCGGCCCTTTTTTTTTTTTTTTTTTCTCATGGCCAGCAAAAAGAATATATATATCAAAAATCAAATTTAATTTATTTATATGAAAATGTGCAGAACTTCATTAACACAAATAAGAAATATCCAGGGCAATCAAGGAACCTAAACAATCAGGAACTTGATGCCATACAGTATGAGAAGGCCAAATAAATGCCATTTTAGCTAGTTTATCAGCAACATCATTTGCATCTCTTCTAATTAAACAATAATTACTATGATCCTGAAGAAGATGACTACAGTCCTTGATAAACATGCATGCCGAATTCAGAAACATCATTATCAAACATATGAGCAGATGGAGCTTCATGAACAGTTTTAGCATCCATCTCGAAGATCACCCGGTTGACATGCATTGATCTGCACCAATAAATTGCTGATCTCAGACCAACAGCTGCGCCTTCTTCTACAGCACAGATGCCATCCAAACACAGAGTTGAGCAGCAAAAAAAATTCCCACAGTGGTCATGCCAATGCCAAGTCTTCCTTGATTGTGACAGAAAGCAACATCCACATTACATTTCATCCATCCTTCATCAGGGGCTTTCCACCGGCTTTGTTGAGCTGGTTGCTGTCCTGTACATGCTTCATCAATTTTTGAGTTCCTCGTTGATAGCCACTCACATAGGTACCTGCATCCATCAAAATACTGTGGTAGAAGGGTTAGTAGAGACGTTACTCCATAGCTTGGAGTTTCGCTGCTGCCATATGCTCCAAGAGATGGCTGAAATTCTCCCAATACTATATTTTATCCTTTGATATCAACTGATTAAAGAACCATCACATCATCCCAGCTAATCCTCGATACCTCCCAACATTTCTTCGCAAATTCACATTCTGCTATCACATGCCAAACAGATTCAGGTAACATACCACACTGCACACACTGCTGGTTAAGATGCATACCTCTAGCAGCAAGTTACGCCTTCCATAGAAAGATTTTTAACTTAGAGGTGTTATCAGTTGTGTATACCTATAACATTCATTTCTTTTTATGTATTAAATAATTTATCAGATAAATATATATTTTATATTCATAATAAATAAAATATTCAAATTGTTGATTAAATTATGAATGAAATAGTTATATATACTATTAAATATATAACCCATGAATTATCCATATAGAATTTATTATTAAATTGTTAATAATAATGAAATAAATATTTTTGGTAAAAGATAATTTTAAAAATGTTCATAACCGGAAAAGGACAGTAGATTAGAAATTCATTAAATCTCTAAGTTATCACATTATTTATTTTGAGGATGAATCTTATTCTCCAAAATATAGTGATATTTGGATAAACCAGTGGATTATTAAAAAGTTAAGAGTATTGAATAATAACACCTGATAATAATTGCATCGTCAATATTTATTATCTTGGTTATAATAATATAAATTTTTTAATGATTCGAAGTCTTTTGACTTGAGGTATCAAGATTGCCCTTTCATATGTGGCTATGAAGATACTCTTGCCTTGTACTAAACTATTTACGTTTGATAATTTGGCTCATAGTCATCGCAGTTAGTCATGTAGTGAAACATGAGATTACTAATAGTAGGACTTATTACTCTGCAGTATTAGGACAATATCCTAATGTAATTGATATTTTGGTTCTGATAAAATATATTACTAGTAAGGCTTTAATATGACTTATTTGATGTGAAATCGATATTATTAGTTAGTCTAATAATATCAAGTCTTATTTTAATTAAAACGCAAATTATCACTTATTAGTATATTGATCAATAGAGTTTTGATGCACTAACTCTAATCAATATTAGAATCATAACGAAAGGCTTTAATATTATAATCTAGAAATCAAATTAATATTTGAGATTTTATCAATAATTAAAAAAAGAATTCCGGAAGGATACTTAATATATCCGAGTATACGAAGAATTCATAAATAGTATTTGATATAATATTAAATAATTAATATTATATTTCCATTTCGATAAAATTATTGACCTCATATGTCACACTCAAATTAAATTATTTAGCTAGTCAATATTTATGATATGAAGATTCATTTAATTGAAAATTAAATTAGAAATAATCACTTATATTATGTGAACTATTTTTTCTATATATAATTTTAATTAAAATTAATTTAATTTAATTAAATTAGTCATAATAATATATTAAAATAATTATTTTAATTAATAAAAAAATTGATTATTTAATTAATGAGGGTGGTTAGAAAAATAAGCTATCTCAATAATTCAAAAGTGTCGTTGAACTGCCACATCATCATCAGGAAAAAAAAAAAAAGGCAATTAGTCAAAAAGAAAAATTTAACAATTTCCCTTATCCTCCGCCACCATTATTAATTGAATTGATTTTTCGGTTCTTTTATTTTTGCTATTAGTTTTTCTCTTCTTCCGTTGATACAGTGGTTCTTGATTTCATTTTTTTTTTCTCTTTTCCGAGAAAAAACACTTAAAAAAAATTCCAAAAGTATTAGTGTAGTTTATAAATTTGTAAAAAATGAAATATTTTGTGATTATACATATTGTGCTAATTAAAGACAACTAAATTTTTTTAGTCTTTTGGCTTGGTTTATATATTTGATAAACTCAGTTTTAAAAAATTTATTTTAATCTTTTTATTTTTTCATTTTGTTATAAAATCATGTGATGATTTTGACAAATGAATCTTATCAATAAATGTTACAAAATATATTTTATAATTGTTATGGATAAATACTCAAAATTAACATAAAAAATATTTTTGGGTGTCCATGCAAAGTATAATTGCATGTTCGATCCAAAAAAAAATCGCTTTCGCATCTAATAGGAGGAACTTCAAGCGCCCACAGCCTCTTCCACTCTCCAGTAACCCTATAAGGCTCAATGAAATTCTTACGCTCTAAAACCACCGTATGACCTGATTTAACAGTATAAACTCCCTTTCTATGGAAGTGCCACAAACGCTGGTCTGCTGCAAATCTAGAAGAGAAAGGGATGTTTAGGATCATACTAACTTCATTAGGTCCTGAATCAATTCAACATCCCATTCCAGACGTCCTGGAATCATAAGATCATTCACTATTCTATCTTCCAAACCCGGCACAACAGGAGAATGGATTTTAAAATCAGTTGCATCTCTAATCAAATTTACAGATCCTCAAATGATGCCAAATCTAACTCAGAATATTTTACCAAACTTTCTCCTTTAATTTTCCTTTTTTTTTTTTTTGGGTGAAATTTTGTGTGTGTGGCTAATTTAGCCTTTGATCGGCATGATCATCTTGTCTGGTATCCGCATCCCCCTGCAGGATTTGAACTCATTTCCTCTGGTGGTGCTTCGTTTGCTAGAAGAATTTTGATGTCCATTAAAAAAAAAAAAAAAAAAAAGCTAATGCTACTCTCTTTAACGATGCGTTTGATTTTCTGTTAATAAGTTGAATCCAATATTTCCGGCCCATACTCATTCTATTGATACATATCCGTTGGATTTTTCCCCCTTAAAAAAAGATATTAAATTATGATAAAATGATAAAAAAATAATTTATTTTTATCCCAAAATTTAATCTACTAAATTAATATTTTTATAAGTTTGATCTATTGTACTATTATTGCCTTAAGTTTAAAATATTATACTAATACTTGTTGAGGAATAAAAAATATTCTTTTTGATTAACGAAAAACGTTTTAAAATTTAATAAAATGACTATATAGTTTAACAGGAATAAAATAGAACAGATAAATCGTATAATTTTTAAAGCTCAGGGCGTGTCAAATTCTCATCGAGAAAAGTAATATTTCTTTTCTCCTAAAAATATGAAAAAAATGTATTATATTAAATTTCAAAGAATAAAAATAATTTTTCCAATAATAAATCAACATGCAAATTAGAAAAAAAGAAAAAGAAAATCTTAAGAATGAAAAATTACCCATCAAGATAAGCAAAAGACGGCATCAAATCAAAATATATATAGCATCAAACAAATAAAAAGCGAACATCACCTCAAGCTAGAAGTTTGTAGGGAAGATGCAGCCTAGGTCCCTGTGCCATAGCATGTTTTTGTATTGAATCCTTAAACTTTTATTTAAATCAGTCAAATGTAGGAGTGTTTGCGATCAGTCTTTCTATTGAATCCTTAAAATTTTATTTAATTCAGTCAAATCTAAAGGTGTTCATAGATCAGTTTAGTGTGGGTTAGGAATATGCAAATTTGCATATTAAAATTTTTTCCATCCAATCTAAACACAATTGTGGAATGGATTAGAGCAGCTTGTCGTTTAATTTTATATACTTTTTACATTTATTTAATAATGATAATAACATTTTACAAACATTTATAATAACCTAAAAATTTTTAGTTCAATACATAAATTATTTAATATCAAGTCATATTATGAAAATTACAAAAAGAATTTTTTCAAAAAAAAAAATACAGCAACAAATTATCAAATTACTTCATTCAAGATCAAGAATTTACAGCAACAAGAATTCAACACTAGTGAAACTGCAGCAGTAGAATTCACAATAAAAATCCATTGCAGTTGAATTAATTTAATTAACCAAAAAGTAATAATCAATGCCATTAAAAATAGATTTCAATGGCTAATTAGAAATTCAAAAAGAAATTGTATATAATTGAATTAGATACATGTAAATTGTATATAGCTCAATATATTACAATTATTTTGATAACAAATTATTTAATATAATTAAAATAAATAACTAAATAGATTGATTTATTATATAATTATGATATACTTATTATAAATTAGATTTATTCATAATAGATTGTATTTAAATTAGTTTACCAAATCATATATTAATACATGTTTTAAATTTACTACACAACAAAATTAGAATAAATTATAAATGTGAAAAAATATAATTAGTAATAAAAGAAATTAGGAAGACAACCAATTAAATGCAATACACACCCCAGTGGAAAAATATGGATACGTATTTTTCTCGGCAAACCGGTTACTTTAAAACTCGTGGAAATATGTATGGATTCAGGGAAATGATTTCCCAAATATATATATATATATATATTATCAATTCATTATATTTATTAAACGGTGATTTAATTACAGATTAGTTTGAACTGATTCAATTTAAATGGATTGAACGGTTTATAAACACTACTAACCAAATTTCTCTTGCTTTTTATTTTTATTTTTTCATTATTTTGTCATTTTTAAGAGAGAGTTAATATAATAATATTATCTAATACAAATAGCATTAATTATATAATTAATATTAGAATTTTGATTCTTATGTATAATTCTATATGATATAATTAGTACTCAATCCGAACTTCGTCTGAAATCTAGAAATGTACAAAAAGTCATTGTTCTAGCCTTTTTTTTTTCGAATTTTGACTTTGGTGCTAGAAAGATTGAAGCTCCATGTATAATTTTTAGTCAGATACAGGTGGCACTTCAATTTTCTTTTATTGGAAATTAAATTTTAATATTAAATTGTAATATTTTAAAAATTTTAGTATTAATTTACAATAATTAAAATATTTAGTATCAATTTACAACATAATAATAAAGATTAGTATCATGGTTATAGAAATTGGCCCGATCTGGTTGGTTCAATTGGAAAAATTGAGAATTGGCCCTTAGACCGGACGGTTTTTATCCCTAAATCCGAGGGAAAAATGGTCTGTCTAAAAAACCGGTGACCCGGCAAGTTAAACAGGAAAACGGAGTCATTTTATTTTTTTGCAAAAAAATTTTAATTATTAAATTTAGTCCAATTTACGTAATTTAACTAATTCAATCAAAAAATTGACTTCAAAACTAAATTAGTTAACCACAAATTAGTCAAATTAATCAAAGTAAACATATTTTTGAAAGCTTAATCCATATTTATTTATAAGATATTATGTTATCTTCTTTTGCACTTTTTTTTTTCTACGTGGGATTATTGACTTTTTTTATATTTTTTTATACCTTTATTTTTAATCATTAATTAAATATTTAGTTATACAAATATATAAAATATAATTTAAAAAAAAAAGAATATAAATTAAATTACATCGGTCTTGTAAACTAGAAATGACATCCAAAAATTTATATTATATTTTGATTATGTATGAAAAATATTATATCTTATTATATATGAGACATATTATATTTTACGAAAATATTATGTAAATCGATTCAATCTCGGTTCGATTTTAAATTTGTGACCTACTGACTTTTCCAATTTATTGACTTGACCGATTCTTACAACCTTAATTATTACCATTTATGACCTTTTCTCATCCCAAGCACCACCTTGGGCAACAACTTTGAGTCGAACCCCAAAAACTCACAACTTTCCGGCTAATGAGAAGCCACTTACTTTGATCTCCTCTATCTATTTCTGAGTTTCAAATGGAGTTACAAAAAGAAAAGGTTGACCAACGTGCTACTTTATATTAAAAAAAGGAAAATATCCCATTAAATTCTAAATTTTGTGCATTTTTTTAATTAAATCAAATTCTCCAAGAATTTTATTTAAATTATATAAATTTTAATTTTTAATAACAAATCTAGCTTTGGTGTTAAGAACCGCGTTGTCGCTTATGTGAATTGTCTAATCAACCTAAACCAGATAATATATCAAATGAGAGACAATACATATAAACGTCAACTAAATTTGAAATATAGTTCCATGGTAGCGATGTTAGATTTATTATTAAAGTTAAAATTCATATAATTTAAATAAATTTTTTATAGAATTAGATAGTTCAGAATTTAACTTGATATTTATTCTAAGAAAATGAATCGAAATTTAAGCCATAAAAAGAAAATTAAAAAAAACTGGATCACTTCTCACTTATAAAAAAATTTTAAATTTTCTAATGGCCATTCATCAAAATATATAAGTGTTTAAGATTTTTACAATATATAATAAAATGATTGCTTCTAGTATATGGTCCACCACTCACTGTGTCTCCCAATAAAAAAAAAAATTAGCCTACCACATGTGTAAATTTTGACGAAATTAAGTTAATCTAAGTCGTATTGACAAGGAAAGGAAAGAGACAAAAGAAGACAAAAAGATTGAACCAAAGTTAGTTTGACGCTATTGTGGCTGTCCTCTTCTAATAAAACGTCTTTACCACTTGCATACTTTTTCAATATCTGAATCCCCCAATTCCATCATTATCATTATTACAGCCATCAAAAAATAAAAAAATTTAATTAAATCTTTGGCCGGCCAAAATAAATTTTTTATTTTCATTAACAGTTAGTCTATTATCTAATCGAATTTTCTTTCTATAAATTTTTTCTATATATAAAAATTTGAAGTCAAAATTTTTTTTGCAGAAAAGAAATATCAAATCTAAAAATAAAAACACTTTCATAATGCATTATTAATAAAGTTCGGCACACTAAAATTGCACATGCGACTCCGTGGCATCAAAATAAAAACACTTTCATAAGGCATTATTAATAAAGTTTGGCGCACTAAAATTGCATATACGACGCCGTGGCATTAGAACGCACAAAGCTAACTTCCAATTAGAATTTTAGAAATTGTCTGATTTGATTAATATTTTTACTTATGAAAATTGAAAAAAGTTTCAAATTCGAGTCTTATTGCTATTGAGATTATTTTTTAAATTGTGGAAATTTAAATTAAATTTGGATTTGGATAAGTCTTAGACTTGGATTATGAAATATATTCTTGATTGACAAGTTTGATCAAAGCTTTAAGGCATGAAATAAAAAGAGTAAATACAATAGCAATTTGAGAATTGTAAGTTTGAATTTTTGCTTGAGTATTTTTAGGTTTCGGGAAACACCTTAGGAGTTTTGAGAATTTTATCTAGAGGTTTTAAAGAGATAATAATTATTTTTCTAATTTATGTGAGAGGTGAAATATAATAGATTGTGGATTTGAATTTGATTAACTCAAGTGAGATACTATTTTATTGTATAGTAATTTTTTATTATCTCGTATAGTGAAGAATTTGTTACTCTTTATGGACGTAGGCAATTAAGGGCCGAACTACGTAAATCTTGTTTTCTTTTATTTTGATGTGCTTATTAGTTGTTTTTTCCAACAAGTGGTATCAGAGCTGGTTTTAATTAATATTCAATAAGTATGTTGGACAATTTATCATCACTTTTTATGGTAGAGAAGTATGATGGAAAAAGTAGTTTCACTTTTTGGCAAAAAAGAGCAAAGAATCTCCTAGTTCAACAAGGCTTAGCCAAAGGGAAATGAGAAGGGAAAGTTAGAAAAAATGAGCGATAAAGATTGAGAAGAGCTCGAGGAAAGATGTGTTAAGACGATACTTATTTGTATCGGTGATAACATTATAAATAATATTATTGAGGAGAATTCTGCCGCAATGATTTGGGACAAAATGGAAAAAATTTATTTGGCTAAAAGTTTGACCAATAAATTGCATCTAAAGCGAAAATTACATAGGCTGAGGATGGTGGAAGGAGGGAATCTGGTGAACCATATGAATGAATTCAATGAAATCTTATATCAATCAAAGAAAATTGATGTGAAGATTGAAGAAAAAGATGAGGCACTAATGCTTCTTTCTTCACTCCTATGCACAATTTAATGGAGTATTTGATATCTATCGAATAATTGTGCCTACTGACCATGCAGCCTTAAGGTATCTTTTGACCAAACCGAATGCTAAATATAGACTTATTAAGTGGGTATTATTGCTACAAGAATTTGACATAGAAATCAAAGACAAAAAGGGTAGCGAGAATTTGGTTGTCGATCTTTTATCTAGGTTAATTTCTAACTTTGATACCTTAGCCCCTAAAAAGGCTATTACTGAGACCTTTCTTGATGAACACCTATTTGATGTGAACCATAAGCCTTGGTATGCAAATATAGTAAATTATTTGCTTGTGGTATGTTGAAACCTGAACTGAGCTTCCAAGAGAGGAAGAGATTTTTTTTCTATTTGCAGGAATTATTTGTGGGATGAACCATACTTTTTCGAGTATTGTTCAGACCAACTCATCAGGAAGTGTGCACCAGAGGAGGAGCAACAAAGTATCTTAGCATTCTGTCATAAACTTCAATGTGGAGGGCAGTTCAGTGGTGAGAAAACAACTCACAAAGTATTACAATCGGATTTCTTTTAGCCTTCGCTATTTAAATATGCTCATAACTATTGCTTGAAATGTGAAAAATGTCAAAGAAATAGGACTATATGGAAACAAAATGAAATGCCACAAATTATAATTTAGTTGTTCGATGTTTGAGGTCTTGATTTCATGAGTCCTTTCTCCGCTTCTAATGGTTATGAGTACATACTTGTTGCTCTGGATTATGTTTCTAAATGGACTGAGATTGTCCCAATCCAAACTAATGATGCTAATATGGTTGTTAAGTTTGTGAAGGATAATCTTTTCAGACGGTTCAGAACACCAAGAGCTATTATTAGTGATAGAGGAAGCCATTTTTGCAACAAGCTGTTTGAAGGGGCTATTGAAGAAATATGGAGTTCTGCATTGGGTAGCAACCTATTACCATCCTTAAACATCTGGCCAAGTAGAGGTAAGTAATAGACAAATAAAGTCTATCTTGGAGAAGACCGTGCAGCCTTCAAGGAAGGATTGGGCTACAAAATTAAAAATGCCTTATGAGCGTACTGTGCAGCTTTCAAAACACCAATTAGAATGAGCCCCTATAGGCTAGTGTTTGGGAAGGCATGTCACCTTCCTGTGGAGCTTGAGCATAAAGCATATTAGGCCATTAAAGCCTTAAACATAGAGATGAACGAAGCCAGAGAGGAGCATTTACTCCAATTGCAGGAGTTAGAGGAGTTAAGGCATGAGGCATATAAGAATGCCAAGTTATACAAGGAGCGGACCGACCAAATTCATGACAAACTCTTAATTTGTAAGCCTCTTATACCTGGTATGAGAGTTTTTTTTATTTAACTCGCGTTTTAAAATTTTTCCAAGAAAATTGAAGTCGAGATGGACCAATCCATTTAAAATAGTGATGGTGTTCTCATACAGTGCGGTAGAATTATTAAACCCTAAAACTAATGAAAAGCTCAAAGTTAATGTACATCGACTAAAATTGTACTATGAAGGTGTCCCATTAGTCAAGGAGGTGGAGAGAGTGTTCACCCACACTCCTTGAAGCAATAGACTAAGATTGTTGTTCCTTGACAATAAATATGGCACTTCTTAGGGGGTAATCCAAGCTTTTTTCTTAAAATTTTTGTTTTTAATTTGTTTAATTTTAGTTTTGGTTTATTAATCCTTACTCCTATTACATAGATTTAGAGGCAGAAGAGAAGTGAAAATTTCTTTTGAGGGGTGTCTACATTTGTACATTGCATGAGAAAGACATGGAGCAAGGTTGCAGAGCTTAAAAATTGATCTCATGTATGTTTAGAGTGCAGATAGTCATCACATCCGTGACAAAATATTACCAAAAGAATGAAACACTACTGTCACAGACGCAACAAACATCGTGTGCGGGATGCTTCAAATATACACATTTTAGAGTAGTTCTATCGTGTGCGTAACACCAAAGCTACCAATTAATGTTCGCGCATATGATGAAGGCGCCACCATACTATGTTGTCACGCACATGATGATTATTAGTGCGTGACATGCCAAGCACCTGCATCATTGAATTCTTTTATTTATTTTTACTTTTAATTTTATTTTTAGGTTTAATTAGAGCTTAATTTTTATTTACTATTAATTATGCAATTTATCCTTTTATTTAGTTTTGTTAGAAAATTTTTTTAGTCAATTGTTTTTAATTGTATTACCTCTTTATTTTAAATTTTATCTTTATTGTGTTTAAAAAAAAAAGAGAAATATTTTTTTAGTGTTACGAGTTTCAATTTTTATTATTTATTTACAAAAAAAAACACAAGCCCCCCCTCCCCCCCTTTCCTAAAACCCGACATCATCCTTTTTTCTTTCTTCTCCTAACTCTCTTCCACCCAAATCCCTAACCCTAGTCCCTAAAGCCACTAGCCACCGTCAGGCCTTCTCCTGCCTCTACACTGCCGTTCAGCCTCTCTATCTACCATCAACGATGCCTCGTCTAAAGAGACAAGGACAAAAGACGACCTTTGCTATAAAAGTTGTTGAGGAGGCGCTCCAACACCAACCATCCACTAATCCTCCTCCTTCACACACTAAAGAGAAAGGTAAAGGTAAGGCCTCTACCTCTGGCTCGTATCAACCACCACTACCAGTGAACATCGCCAGGTATGCATCTCTTTTTGCTATTTATTCGAAAGCCGAGGAAGAGAGTTTGTAAAAATGAAAACTAGAAAATTTCATGTCCTTAGATTTTTTGATTTTGAAGCCTTAGCAGAGTTAGGGAGTTTGGAAAAAGTTAATTCTTTTGCATCAACATTAGGGTGAAGCACTTTCATTGAAATGCATGATCCTAGTTTTCATGAACTAATGGTTGAATTTTACACCACCTTAGTGGTTGATAAATCTTTTGAAAAGATTAACTTTTGCTTAATGGACACTAAAATTGAAATTAAACTGAGCACCATGACTAAAATTTTTGGGTTTCCAAAAACAGGGGCACAAAAATTATCGAGTAATAATACTAAATTTAGTTTAGATGCAGCTTGGAACTTAATGACAGGGAAATCTGATTATAGTGCGGAATATAGTTCTAATGTTCATTTTATTGACCCCTGTGTTATTCTCATACATAAATTTATGAGTCATGCTATATTTGGTCAAGTCGAGAGTAGCAAAGTGCCCATGGCAGATTTATATGTGTTGTGGTGTATGCACAAAAAGGCCCGTTTTTGCACACCTGTATTCATTTTCAAGAACATGTTTTCTATGCAAGCATATAATAAATCAAAATTGAGTTTGGGGAATATAATCACTGCATTTGCTAAAGAATTTTGCAATTTTGATCTAACTGGTAATGATTACACTGTGGTTCAAAGCCATGGAGATTATAGTTGTCTTGCCTTGCAGAAAGCCAATTTGGTGTGTTTAGGTAACAATGGCTTTGAGTGGAAACCACCATAGAAGGGTAAGTCTGCTCGCTTAGATGCAGATAAAGATTCTAACTCCTTTAGTTCACACGATGCTGAGCTAGTGCAGCCAGATCCACCCTTCGAAGGCAGGAATATGTTGTTGCAACACTTTGAGACAGTTGATGCCCACAATATAGAGGAGGAGCAGCAGATTGCCATAATGTTAGCCCTGAACCGCACTATGTATGCACAATTGGACATCATAGCAGCTATTAACAAGGCAATGACAAACAAAGTGATGGTATGGATCTCCGGCTTAATCACTTAGAGCAAGTTTCTGCCCAGCATACTCACAAGCTTCACCAAATACTCGATTAGCTTCCTCCTCCTACTTGGTGACTCTTTAGCTCATGAGAGCATTCCTTTTCAACCATACTTATCATTTACTTCTGTCTTATTCAATGCCATTAAGGACAATGTCAAATATAAGTGTGGGAAAGGGAAATTAACCCTTGAGATGTTTTTGTTACTTTTAGTGTTTTATAGCTTTTGTGCATTTTCTTATGATTTGCATACTTTGTATTTGGAATTCATAAACTTGGTTTTAATCTTTAGTTTATTACACATAAGTCAATGAAAGAATGCTATACCATGTGATAGTTGGGAACATGAACTAAGAATTTCATAATATTTTTAAAGCTTTTAGCACACTCTTATCTATAAATCTTCTAACTTGGTTATATATATGTTGCTCCTATTATATAAAGTTCATAATTTAACCAAGTTATGAGCTTGTAAGTGTCAATGCATTGCATTAAATCCCTAACACTTGCACATACCACCCTTATTTTCATTCATGAGCTTTTGAGCCATATAAAGAGCACTTATTGATTTTTAGCTTTTCTTTATTGTTTCTTGTATATTTCAAGCATAGTGAGATTACTCTAGAATTTGCTCTCAAATACTGATCGAGACAACGTTTTTATTGCTAAAACACTTAAATGATAGAGACAATTAGGATTATCCATTTTGGCTTGCTTTTGTAGCCTATCTGACTTTATCCCTTAGTTAACCCCATTAAACTTTACCTTCTTTCTTGTTTTAATCGCATTTTTTTTATCTAATTTAACCTTATTTTTTATTTTCCTCTTTTGTAACTCGTATTCATAAGAGTTAGTAAACAAATAGAGGCCTTTAAATAATAATTATTCTTTCCTTAGTGTGTGCTAATGATTAACTTGGGTGAGTGTATGATTATGATTAAGTAGTAGTTAATCAATTATCTCGATATTTGATAAATAAATAAATATATATATATATATATATAATAAAAAAAGCAAAAAGAAAAAAATGAAAAAAAAAAGAAAACAAAACAAAACAAAAGAAAAAAAAAAAGAATAATCTCTTGCATAAATGTTTGAAGTGGTACACATCCAATATGTGGTGTTGTGTTGAACTACTTAACTATTTTTCACATGATGGACTCATTTTGGTAGCTATGGAAAGTCGGATGAAATTATAGGCTTTATTTTGTTTACAATCTCTTATAATCATTGTACCCTATCTATTCCTTTTTCCATACCCTTTACCTTAGCCCTATTACAACCTGTAAAGACTTCTTAATATGTGTCTTAGTGATATTGTTGGCAGTGAGGATAAGATTAGGGTGCAAACCTATAGAAGTCCTTGCTACGTTGTGAATGAGAGCTTGTTTATTACTTTAAACACTTGAGAGAATTGAAAGATGTGAGAAGGTAAATGGAAGAGAACTTGATGCACTTGTGTTTGATATTTGCATATAAGTGGCCTAGTTCGATTACTTTCTATTATACATGTGGAGTAGCATTTTGATTGAGTTAGATTGTTTTTGAATTTGAGTGTGATTTAGTTGTATTGTTTTGACTTTGGCATAGTTGATGCGTTAGTGAGACTTAGGGATTGCTAAGGAGGGAACCAAGTTTATGGATTTACTTATGAATCGTATAGTGAATGTGCTTATTAAAGCATGATTGCTTGATTATATGATTGTTGTGTGATCATTTACGCTTAAGTATTGCTTGGGGACAAACAATATTTAAGTGTGGGGAAGTTTGAAATGTGTTTATTTAGTACATGTTTTATTGAGTAATTTCAATGTTTAACGTATGTTTTATTTTGATTTTAGATACTTAATATGTGAAAATTCGTATTTTTAGGTTTGAGGAGTTGAAAGCTATTAGAAGTCTTATGGATATGAAATTGCATCAAAAGTAGCAATTTTGCCATCTCGGATGCGACAGCCATCACGTATGTGATGCCAGAATGAAGCTTGAAAAGTAACGCCACTATCACATGCACGACATTCATCATGTACACGACGGTCATCATGTGCGCGATGCCTAAGACTGCATCAACTTGATTAAAACGCCCCAAATAAAGGAAGTTGAGTTAGAATTGGATTTTTAAGACCCTTGGGGAGCAACTTAAGAGGGGAAAACAGTTGGGGGGGGGGGGGGGGAGAATTTAACATGAAATAAAAGTCTTGAAGATTTAAATAGGTCTTTTTAGAAATTATATTTTCACTTTTCTCTTTTTTTTCTCTTTTCTTCTTCTTTGATGCTATATTTAAATTTCCTATGGTACTGTAAAAAACTCTCAATGACATGCCATCTATCCTAAGTTTTGTCCTTGTAAAAATGAATGGACAATTATACATATTCATAATTTATTTCAATATAATAGGTTATAATTTTATCTCATTCCATACTTGCATGTCATATGACATAATTTACCTTATTAAGGCTTACAAACCTTATATAAAATACATAATTATATGCAAAGAAAGAAAATCCCAGGAATTTAACATATATATATGTCACACAATATTTAAGAGACCAATTTCCTAATATTCCTTTCCAATCAAATTTCTGCCATAATATTGGAATGCATTTATCACCCATTTAGGGACAGAATTATATGCGTAGTCTTCTAAGAAGTTTTAGCTTAATATCTTAAATTTTATATGCAATAAGAATCACATAAATCCGAATTTTATAGCATAAGTTATAGCTCAAAAATAATAAGTTGTTCATTGAAATTTTGCCCAGGATATTATAGACAGCTCTATATTCGACATTTGTTGCCCATTTTTGGCCTATTTACAACCAAAATTCGAATCCATGTTCTTCATGAAAGCTTTAACTCTATGTGTATAGTTTCATTTCCAATTAGTTTCATATAAATTTGAGTTATATAACATGAGTTATGGCTAAAGGAATCAAGGATGTTCCACAAAATTCCAGCAACATCACAAATACCATACTTCACCAAAAATTAGATCAAATTCATAGACATCCTCAACAGTCATAAATCATCATAATTATCATTTCCAACATCAATATCATGCCAATCATCATCTCAAGACATAACAACCACCATTTCAAAAATGCAAATGGCATAAGTTTAAGAATAAGCATGCATATATGTATTAACCATAAATGGAGCCTCAAAAACCTTAAGCCCTCAAGCTTACTCTTCCCTTTGGGGGTTACCACCACCCTCTATATCACCTAACAAGACATCAACATGCCTCTTTTAGGCCAAAGAACAAGCATATGTAACATAACTCTACTCTTTAAACATAAACCCAACTTTAACTATCAAACTATCTCTTTTAACTCAAAATCCATGTCAAGTTTCTTCTTAACTAATCTAGATTCTAAAAGAAAGAGTTTTAACTCTTCAAAACATAACTTGACTAAAGAATTAACCTATATGAAATAGGTCTCCACCAAGTACAAAAATGGTAGAAAACAAGAGAAAAGAAGAAGATAAGATGATTTTTAGCTTCACTTACATTTTCCTTTACCAAAGACAATGTGGATTTTGGTGTTTAGCTTCTTCCTTTCTTCTTTCTCCAAGAAAATGACTTCTTTAGCTCCAACAACTTCCTCTTTCTTCTTTTTTAAAGAGTTTTGGTCTATATACGTGATTTTTCCTTTAGTTTTTGGTGATTTTGGCTTCCTTTGAGTGAAAGAAGGTAGAAAAATGGAGGGGAGAAAAGGGAGTACGAATTTAGGTAGAAAAGTTAGGGTTTGAGGCTAATGTTATTGAGGAAGAAGAAGGGTTTTTATACTTTGGTAAAGATATCACTTTGGTCCCTCCTTGTTTTTGCCAAATACCCACTTAAAACCTTGGCTTTTACTTCTTTCTTATAACTTTTCTCAACTTTATATTTTTTAATTAAATCACCTACAAAAAAATAAAATCTTTTATTAATCTTTAAACCTCAATTTTAGACTCCAATAATATTAATTACAGCAATTAAACATATTCATTATTCGGACCTAACTTACAGGCATTACATTTCTCTCCCCCTTAAGAAATTTCGTACTTGAAATTACCTAATGGTTCATGTTGGAACAACTAGAGGTATTGTGTCATTATAACCTCCTCGTTTTCCCATGTAGCCTCTTCTGTTGCATGATTTCTCCATAAAATCTTGACTAATGGTACTCGCTTATTTCTGAGCTCTTTGACTTCCTAAGCCAAAATCTGAAATGGCTCTTCTTCATATGTTAAATCTAGTCTCACTTCAATATTCTCGACTGAAATAATGTGAGAGGGATCTGACCTATACCTCCTTAATATGGACACGTGAAAAACGTTATGGATCTTGCTCAACTCTGGTGGTAGGGCAAGTTTGTAAGCAACTGGTCCAATCCGCTCTAGGATCTCATAAGGACCAATGAACCTAGGGCTCAACTTGCCCTTTTTCCCGAATCTGAGAACTTTTTTCCATGGGGAAACTTTAAGAAACAATTTTTCTCCTACTGTATATTCTATATCTCTCCTTTTGAGATCTGCATAATATTTTTATCAGTCTGAAGCTGCCTTTAACCTGTCTTGAATAATATTAATCTTTTCTTCTGTTTCTTGAATTAGTTCTAGTCCCACTAGCTTCCTCTTACTGAGTTCTGTCTAATATAATAGTGTCCGACACTTTCTACTATAAAGTGCCTCATATGGAGCCATCTTAATGCTAGATTGGTAACTATTATTAGAGGTAAACTCCATCAATGATAAGTACTTGTCCTAGCTACCCTCAAACTCAATCATACAACTTCTCATCATATCTTCCAATATCTGAATTACTGTCTCTGATTGACCATCGGTCTGAGGATGGAAAGCCATATTGAAACTGAGCTTGGTACCCAAAGCTCTCTATAGGCTACCCCAAAATAGAGATGTGAATCTGGGATCTCGATCTGATACAATAGAAATTGGCACTCCATGAAGCCTCACTATCTCATTCACATACAACTCTGCTAATCTGTTCAATGGGTAGTCCTTCCTGATAGGCAAGAAGTGAGCTGACTTTGTAAGCCTATCTACAATAACCCAAACATCATCATACTTTTTAGGAGTTAAGGGCAACTCAATCACAAAGTCCATTATGATCCTTTCCCATTTCCATTCTGGAATCGAAATTGGTTGCAATAACCCTGAAGGTACCTGATGTTCTACCTTGACTTGCTGACATGTCAGGCATCTAGTTGTGAATTATGTGAAGTCTTTCTTCATACATGTCCACCAATATTGGCTCTTCAAATCATGGTACATCTTATTATTGCCCGGGTGCATAGCATACTTTGTTTCGTGTGCCTCTTTAAGAATTCTCTACCTCAACTCCATAATACTAGGCGCACACAGCCTACCCTGGTAGTATAACCCACCATCTAACTCAACTGTGTATCTCGGTCTCTCTACTTTAGAAGCCAATTTAATTGACTCAACTAGCTTACTATCTTGTTTTTGTGCATCTCGAATCTCTTGGTTAAGAGTAGGTCACCTTTGTCTCAAATTCAACTTTTTTTTGAGTAGGGAGGTACTTTAAACTCTTATGGTCCGTGTAGATAAAGCACTTTTCCCCATACAAGTAATGGCACCATATCTTCAAAGTAAAGACAATAGCCACCAACTCGAGGTCATGTGTGGGGTAATTTTTCTTATGTGGCTTCAATTGCCTGGAAGCATAAGCAACAACCTTATCCTCTTACATTAAAACATAACTCGAACAATTATAAGAAGCATCACAATAGATTACATACTCCTTGTTAGGGATTGGCTGTGTCAAAACTGGAGCCTTTGTAAATATTCTCTTGAGCTTGTCAAAGCTAGCTTGACATTTGTCTGACCACTCAAACTTCACATCTTTTCTTAATAACCTAGTCAATGGAGAAGCAATGATGGAGAATCCTTTCACAAACCTCCTATAATAGCCTACTAGACCAAGGAAACTCCTGATTTCTATCATATTCTAGGGAGGAATCCAATTCAAGATTGCCTCAACCTTACTAGGGTCCACTCTAATACCCTTCGCTGACACAATATGTCTAAGAAAAGTCACTTTATCAAGCCAAAACTCATATTTGGAGAGCTTGGCATACAACTTTTGCTCTCGAAATGTCTATAAGACTATCCTCAAGTGTTGGTCATGTTCGTCTGGGTTCTTAGAGTACACTAAAATGTCATCAATGAACACCACAACAAACTGATCCAAATAAGGCCTGAAGATTCTATTCATCAAATCTATGAAGGCTGCTGGAGCATTGGTCAATCCAAAGGGCATAACCAAGAATTCATAATGACCATATCTTGTTATGAATGTAGTTTTTGTTATATCCTCCATCTTAACCCTCAACTGATGATATCTTGACCGTAGGTCAATCTTTGAAAAGATGCCAGCACCCTTTAACTGATCAAAAAGATCATCAATCCGTGGTAATGGATACTTATTCTTGATAGTCTCCTTGTTAAGCTGTCTATAGTATATGCATAACCTCATATACCCATCCTTCTTGTTAACAAATAACACAAGTGCACCCCATGGAGATACATTAGGTCTAATAAACCCATTGTCGAGCAACTCTTGTAATTATGACTTTAACTCTTTCATCTCTGATGGTACCATTCTATATGGTGCTGCTGATATAGGAGTTGTGCCTGGAGTGAGCTCTATGGAGAACTCAACTTCTCTATCCTAGGGTAAACCTGGTAGATCCTTTAAGAATACATCTGGAAACTCTCTAACTGTAGGAATGCTGTTGAGGTCTGGACCTCCCTTCCTAGTATGAATTACATGGGCCAAGTAGGCCTCGCACCCTTTTCTCATCATCCTCTTAGTCTTCATCATAGAAATCACTCGTGGGGGTTATGGAAACAACTCCCCTCTCACTATAATA
>CATIWF010129199.1:0-14795 GCA_949630135.1 Balakata baccata
CGCTTGCTTTCAATTAATTAACTTAACTAATATTGATTATATTTTTTTTCATTTTTAAATGTATATTAGTAATTATACGTTTGAAAATAAAATGAGCAATTGATGCACAGTGTCAGTGTGCATGGTGGTCGTTACTGGTGGCAGGCTGGCGGTGCATAGATAGATGAAAAGCTGGTGCTGGGATTGCCACTTTTAGCTCCCCACAATTTTCGAAGCTGAGTGTAATTATACTTGGAAGCCATGTCAAAAATCTGTCAAATTATTAGCAGAAATGATATTTATTTTAATATTTTTTTATCTCAAATTATTTTAATTTGAATAAAATATTTATAATTTAATATAAATAAAATAGATAAATGAATACACATAATATAAATATTTTATATAAATTAAGACAATAAATATTGAAATAAATATTATTTCTCTTTTATTAAATTAGATGCCCACCTGAATAAAGTTCACCAACTTCACATCTAAATTGTCTAACTCACCACCATTGTTAATTTACAATTTTCATTTGCAGATTTGTAACGTAATAGTTAATAGAGTTAGGTAGAAGAAAAAACAATTATATTTCCTTTGCCTTTTTTTTTAAATATGAAAATTTATCTTAATAAAATGAAATTTTCCTTAATTTTAATGATCTTTGAAAAAAAATTACTTTTTTTTTCTTTTTTTTTTACACCCAATTCCAAATCAAACAAAAAGTAAATGAATAGTGCTACCAAAACTTTCTTATATAATTTTTACCATATATTTTTAATATAAATTTATAATAAAAGTTAGTGATATGTAGAAAAAAAATACATATTATTTTTGTATTGAAAATATATAATAGAATTGTATGAAAAAAATATTAATAGTATTCCTCAAAATAAAATTTTAAGTTTGAGATTGGGAAGGGGGAACCAAATCGGCTTTCTTCAAGTCAAGGAAAGCTTTATTTGGCATCTGATGTAGATAGCCGACCTACTAGTGGTAGACTAGTTCTGATGTTAAGGATGGCCTGCTGCTACCGACCTGTGTCCAAAATTTTATGGTTAGGAAAATGATGCCGAGTGTGAGATGCAATATTTATGAAGAATTGTTTTTGCCATTTCTTGTATGCATCAAATTGAAGCTATTTTGGGCAATGTCCTGTTCATGCTGCTAAGTAGGCTATGAGACTCAAAATTTAGCAGCAAATTGGTGAAATTAGGACACTGCTCTGAGATCAAAAAGTAACTTCATATCCAACTCTTAGAAAAAATATGATCGTTATTGTTTTCATTTAGTAATATTGATTTTGTTTTAAAATTATAAGACTTAATGTTTGAATCTCAATCCTATTACTTTAAAATTCTTTATGAAAACAATGACATGTTGCCAATTAAAAAAAGAAATTGATGTAATTTTTTTTTTTTTTTTTGGGGAGGTAGAGGTTCTTGATATTTTTCCCTTTTCAAAAGGGAAGTGCAACTTTATTAAAGGAGAAGGTTAGGGCTCATCAATCAACGTCAGAATCAAACGTGAACCTCTTGATCTGAACTGGCAAAGTGAAAACACACACACAACTACCGAGTCTACGAGCTGGGACAGAAAGAAAGCAGCAAGTAGTTCTGAATCCAGAAATTTTAGACAGCGAGTTTATATTCATAGTATAAATTTTAATAACAAAAGACATAATAAAATATACTCAATTTCATATAATTTTTCTTTTTTGCCATTTTGTCCAATTGACCAAAATTTTATTCAAATTGACTCTTATAATTTATTTTTGGTCTATTTTATAATTTATAAATTCAATTTTTGTGCATTTGATCAGCCATATATTTTCCATTTCAATATACTTTTCGAATATGATGACATCCATATTTAATATATTATATATCTATTACTATAATTTGAAAAACTTTTGAGGGTCATTGGACCCCACTTATTAATACCTACAGCCGCCCAAGAACCAAGTCTAAGTCAAAAGAGCTTAGGCGGGGAGTGTGTGTCTAATTAAATTCAGCACTTAGTAGGTGAACTGAACAACCACCAATTATTTATCAAACTTATAACTTTGGCCTTCTTCCCTCCCCCCACACCCAATTTTATTCGGGATACGAAACTTGTGCTTCACGCATCATCTATATTATACATATAGGATCAAAGTTCTAAAGTTTGCACTATAACTTTTTGGTACCTAATTTACTAAATCCACTAATCTACTGCTTTAGTGACAAATAATAATAATAATAAAAAAATCGCATTCCTTGAGCACATCTAATCCTCATCTGTTGTGCTACTTTGCAATTAATTAATTGAGTTCTATTATGAAATTACCATTATTATTTAAGGGAAAGGCAATCATTGATGGTGCTTGCATGGATTGAACGAATTAATAACTACTTCAGTGTATTGAGTAGGATTAAAAGTTTCTATACATTGAAAATACAATGATTAAACTTCAAATTTATCTGGTTTTAATTATAGCATACTTTCGTTTCAATAATACTTTTATTTTTATAAATGAAAATTTTTCATGTACATATTATATTATGGATAAAAAATAGTAGAATTTGAATATGAATTGTTCGAGCCGTTCTAAAATCTTTTAAGCAACCAAGCTATAAGGGATTCAATCATAAAATAAAATTCTTTTTGATAAGCTTGTTTTTATAAAAGATAAATGCTATTTGTCCAAACATTTTGTCCTAACTAGTATAAAATATTTATACTTTTAATGTGAGTTAAATAAAACAAGTGGGTAAATAGATAGAGTACAAATATTTTATGCTAGTTGAGACAAATTGAGGCAAAAAGTGTGAGAACAAATATAATTTCTCATTATAAAATGAAAAGGAATATTCTCTAATTTTAGGATCATTATTTCAGTTTCAGCTTTCAAGTTTCATGTTTCACTAAAAGGAGGAACAGCAACAGGTATCAAGCTTTGTGCCTTGAAGTTTATGAGAAAAAGGCCTATTACTTGCAGCCTATCGATAGTGGGCTACTCTGGTTTGTTGAGATCTTCTACTGGGCTTTAAGTGGGCTAAGTCTCCCACAGTCCAATGTTCATGGGTTTGACTATCCATTCGTCATAATCTACCGAAAAAATGACACGGTTTCACTTTTTTTTTTATTATTCTTATTTCCTCTATACCGTTACATTATTTGTGTTACTTAAGTACCTTTTTACACTTTTTGTTTTTCTCATTTTATTGTTTATATTGAATACTAATTATAATTGGAATATCCCTAATTTTTGGCCTAATTAGCTATAATTTCTAATCCAAATGATGAGAAATCCAAGTTTATATATATGAGACTTCGCAAGTTTAATTTTTTTTTTTAACAAAGAAAATCTTCATTATACACTTATACTAATATGTTGAATATATAATGAAATATGCAATATAGTTGTGGACACCTTATTATAAAATTTCAAATTTTTTATTATATTGATAAATTAAAATTTGCTGCTAATTAATATGTGGTCCAATTTCTTGTTTTTCCTCACAGCTGAAGAACTAATAGTGTCGGACCTTATAGGGTTCTTCCTCTCTCACAAATGAAAAAAACTTATTGCATTGAAGGATTTGGAATGCTCATATTTCACCTTTTTTAATCATCATCACATAAGGGTATTATATGGATGTTTTTATGTTGTTTATACTTGTATACGTACAGTTAAATAACAGTTATAATGTTTCAAAGTTTGAATTCATCATTAAAATTAAATTTAATTTGTACGGAATTTCGTATCATATAATATTAATATAACCTATATATAATAGATATATAATTTGGTATGTGTGGCAGAAACATATTAAATTGCAATATATGTGCATAAATTTGTATCATATACCACCAATATAACCTTAGATAACCTACATATAATATTCAAACAATATTGCTATTATTTGGCAATTATATATTCAATACAATAAGAACAACACATTTCTTTATTTGAATATGTTATACCTTAAAAAAATATTACATTTCTCAACATTGAATCAATATATGATTAAAATATATTTTTATATTCATTTAGTGTTATAAAATTTAGTGTCATTATTAAAAATAAAATAAATTTGTATATAATTTCGTATATGATAATGCTGATATAATCTGTATATAATAAATATATAACTTGATATGTGTAAATGAAAATTATTCATTATTAACATTAATTATAACAAAAAAATGACAAATAAAGAACATATATGATTGTTATTCTAAGTTATTTTAAATAAATTTATATAATTAATGATTCATTGATTTTAGAAATTTAAATTAATCAATATCTTAAATTAGGTAACTATTAATTATATTTAAAAAATACAAATGGATATTATAAGAAAATAAAAACTTTAAGATAGAAAGAAAGAGCTACCTTTTACTTTGTAGTTATGATAGTAATTACACATAATAATATATGGATTTGTATAAAAAAAAAAACTCTAATCTACCTGTATTTTTTCTTTTACAACCTTTGAAAAGGTGATTAGTGTATATTGTTCTCAAATATTTATCTCTACTAATTTTCTTTCTTAATCAGACGCTATAATAGGCCACGTGGGCTAAAGCAGCTAATTGCTAATTTTTCAAAAAGAAAATTTCGAAGTTAAAACATCAGTAACGCCACGTTTTAAGGAACAGAAGCGTACACGCATGCTTGTAAATAGCTGCAATGCATGCAGCAGCAGCAATCGATTATTCTTGCTTTACAGCATCTTCGGCTCTTTTAAGGTGGTTTGGACACGGCAGAATGTGAGACACGTGGGTGCCGGTGTGAGAGCTGTTGGGTACGATGGTGGGTCCCAAATCTGGATTCGAATAATAGAAGACGTGTAATTGAATGAACTTATCGATTTATTTAGCTTGTGTCTGGAAGAAAAAAAAAAAAAAAAAAGATAAAATTAGAAAATATTATTACTATATTTTATTTAGAAATACAAAAAAGTAATTTTTATTTTTTATTCTTAAATATTTGGATAGGTAGAAAATATTAAAAAATAAAATAAAAGGATAAAATAAAGAATTATTTTTATTTTATCTAATTTGAAAAAAATAAAATAATATAAAATCATTTTTTATTTTTTATTTTTTAAAATTGAGAGAAAATATAAATA
This sequence comes from Balakata baccata, assembly GCA_949630135.1. Taxonomy (NCBI): domain Eukaryota; kingdom Viridiplantae; phylum Streptophyta; class Magnoliopsida; order Malpighiales; family Euphorbiaceae; genus Balakata; species Balakata baccata. The sequence continues at coordinate 5,103 of CATIWF010129199.1, forward strand.
ATTGGATAAAAAATATCAGTATTATTAATAAAATTATTTTTTTATTTTTAATTATTATAATGATATAAAAAATATATATATAATACTATTTTTTTTTCTTTCATAATAAATTATTTATATATAAAAAAATATCTTTTACTTTTTATTTATGTTATTTCAATCTAAAATATAAATCGCGTTTTCTCCCTTGAAAAGAAAATTTTCAAACAATATAAAGGGAAATGAAAATAAAAAAATAAAAAAATAAAAAAATTTTATTTTTTCTTCTCACCTGGAAAATTGCCAACAAGGTGTTATAGTAGATAGGATCATATAGCGCAATCTATCGTGAATGCCGTTGGATTGGAATTTGGTGTGGAGATGCGTGCCTCGTACGTACGTAAAACCCCATCATGATTTCCAAAGTCCAGAAAAAAGGGAGAAAATTCAGAAAGAGTGACAGGTGTCCCAATTGTTTGTTCCGCCATCAATAACATCAAGTCTTTTTTGACACCACGCACCATGCCAAAGCTACAAAAAGCGGCCAATCTTCTAGTGTTCAAACTCACACCCTACGAACATCTCTAATCACCGTACACGTGGCATCCTTACAAATCTCGGCCCACATGTGATGCAGGTGTGGTGGTGGTTCGCGAATCAGTACTGGGTTATTGTGGGGACGAGAATAGGCTACGAATTTTGCCAAGTGAAGGGGAGAGAGAGAGAGATGAGTGACTCAGTGAGTGCTACGTGTCGGTGTGGGTGCAATGTTATGATGCGGAGAGTACTCCTAAGGAAAATAGAGAATTTATACACACAAGGAGCGAGAAGATAAAGGCTAGCTGTGTTTTATTATTCCTTTCTCTTTTCTTTCTCCTGAAAAGAAATAGATGAGAAAGGAGTTTGTGATGAAGTTGGAGGAGGAGGAAGATGAGAATATTTCAAGCTCTAGATTGTTATCTCTTATGGCTTCTAAAGATCGTGACTTTCTCCTTGCCCCTGATGGAACTCAGGTTTTCTCTTCTTTCTCCTTCTATATATCACTGCTAGAAAAGGAAAAAACGACCTATGCTTGCAGTACTCTTTTTTTTTTTTCCCCAATTGTTGTGTGTGTGTGTGTGTGTGTGTATATATATATATATATATATATATTCTTTTCTGATCTGCCTTGGATCAAGCTAATTAGTTTAGTTCTATTCTACCCGTGAATAAAATGGAAGGATAGGAAAAGATATACTGAATTTCATTAGCTTGGAATTCTCTAGACTTTCTCGTTCGATTTTTCTAGTTAATTAGAAGTAATTACAACTTATTAGGTTTGTTAATTAACTTTGATATTAGTCAATTAAGATGAGATGAGCTTAATTGATCTCCAAAACTTAACTTTATTATCTTATGTTGTTGGATTCAAGCTTTTCTAGCTTTTTTTCTATTTTTGTTTTTATCATTTAGTGCATATATAGTTGATTTCAGTGACAATATTGTTATTAAACTTTTCTCGGAGTTCTTTTATGCGATATTGCTAACTTCTTAGACTGAGTAACTAATCTTGTTAATGATACTCTATCATATATGATATTGTTGATATTACTAACTAATCTACTTAGAGAAATTATTTTTTGTTGATATAGTAATAGATTAATAACAGGACCGAAAAAATGAATAAAGATAGGAACAAATAAACCGGACAAGTATTAAGTCTTAATCAGTGTGGGTTCCCACCTCATACACAGTGGTTGTCCTTGAGGGCATGTGTCGCTGCCTGATTCTCACTTTAGGCTTACATTAACTCTACATACGTACAACACAGTCCATCCCCAGCTAATGTGCCCATTATTTCTTTTAAATTTTGGTTAAATTTGAAAGAAAATTCAAATTCTCGTAAGAGAAAAGTAGTTTCTGCAATAATTTCATATGTACATAGTCAAAAAAAATTTTAATTTTTTTAACATGTAGTGTATTGTTAGTGATATCATTTATTTTATGTCATTTTTTTTCAGGTGAATTATACTGATAATATTTCAATTATGTAAATTGTAATAATTCAGTATTTCAAAAATTATTTATAATATAAAAGTATTTCAATTTTTATTTTGTAACTAAATAATACTTCTGTTTTCAGTTGTTAGGACTCGTTTGACATTGTATTTAAAAAAAGAGTTTTTTAGAAAAAAATTATATTCTTAACTTTTTTAAATTTTGAAAACTATTTTTGGATAGAAATAAGTAAATAAATAATTTTTTCAAAAACAGGTTTGAAAAAAAATAGTTTATAAAAAATTAAAAATTCAAAACATATTTTTGGGACGCTCAACAACAATTCCAATACTCTCTTATTTTCTCTAATAGAAGTGTAACATAAAATATTCACATCGGATAAATTTAAAAAAAACTATAATATCCAGTTAGCAAAGTTGAAATTTATCTGATATAGATATTAAAGCTAATTTTGTTTTTATTAAAATTTATTTGATGTGGATATTTCATATTACACTTCTATTAAGGAAGACTAACGGTTGAAAAAGAAAATATTATTTAGTTATAAAATAAAAGTTAAAATACTTTTATGTTATAAATAATTTTTGAGATACTGAACTGTTACAATTTACATAGTTAAAGTACCGTCAATATAATTTACCATTTTTTTCAAGATCATGTGTTTGTTATCTTTTGTAATTTATGATTGATATAATAAACTTATTTAAATGAGAAATCTTTAAGTTTATGTAAATATAATGCTGGTTGTTTATAATTATATGGGGCATGTTTTTGTCGCAGGTGAAAATTTCTGATCTTGAAGGCAAGGTGGTAGGGCTTTACTTCTCAGCCAACTGGTACCCACCATGCAGAAACTTCAATAAGGTGCTAGTGGGAGCATATGAACAACTAAAGAGCAATGGGTCCAATTTTGAGGTTGTCTTTGTGTCATCTGATGAGAACTTACATGCCTTCAACAGTTACAGATCCTCAATGCCATGGCTTGCAATCCCATTTTCTGATTTGGAGACAAAGAAAGCCTTGGACAACAAATTCAATATCGAAGGTATTCCCTGTTTAGTTATAATACAACCTAAAGATAGTAAGGAAGATGCAACATTGAGTAATGGAGTTGAACTCCTTTACCGATTTGGAGGGCAAGCATTTCCATTCACTAAAGAGAGATTGGAGGAATTGGAAATGCAAGTAAGGGAGAAACATGAGAGGCAGACTTTAACCAATTTATTAACAAACCATGATAGAGACTATCTTTTTGCTCATCCTGCTTCTAAACAGGTCAGTCTTAATTTCCCTTCCATGAAATTGAAAATAACATTTTTTTTTTTTTTTTCCAAATGAACCCAGCTATTTAGAGAGAAAAGGCAAAAAATAAAGAATATAGATCGTGTGTTTTGAAGAATTGGTGAAACTCTTGATCAATACAATGCTTGAGAAAATAAAAGGTGAAAATTAAGGTATATACTAGAGAAAAACGAGGTCAATTATGTTGGGAAAATATCTGCAATTTTTAGCAAAAGCTTTAGCTAGAACAGCATCTGCCTTCTGCATTTTAGAATTGACAATTGAGGCACACATATTCTACTTCTTTTTAAATAGTTAATAGTTGTCTTTGCTAACCAAAACCACATGTATGAATCCTGGGACCATATTCTCCACTGTCATCTAAAAGGTTGTTTGTCTTGTTCTTTTTTCACTTGTTCTGTCAACGCCACATACAGTTCTGCCCACTAGTCTCTGTTATCAATTACACAGTAATGGCCACCTCACCCATCAGTGAAGTAGCATCTCATCATCTGATGTGTCAGATAAGATTCAAGAACCTCATCCTACAGTTGTAATTTACCAGAGGGGATGGTTTGTGGTTGAGTGGCCCATTTTGCTTAAGCTCGACAGGTATATGTCTACTCTAACAACGTTTGTTTGTCGAGGGTAGAAAATATTTATAATATTCATTTGATTCATGATGAATTAAGTCAATTATAAAATACCATATAAATAAAGTTTTTTAACTTGATATTCTATCATTAGCTTGGTTCAGTAGTTCCCTTTCCTGGGAGGCAGTTGAGAAATCCAGTATTGAAATTCGAATGCACTATCCTACACAGCGTTGGAAATAATTTGATATCACTAAATTAAAACTTACTGATAATTCTACAGCGAGCTTGACCTGTGTAATTGTTACTTGCAGGTACCAATTGCATCCCTCGTAGGTAAAACAATCGGGTTATTCTTTTCAGCCCAATGGTGTTGCCCAGGGGTTGAGTTCACTCCCAAGCTAATCTCCATCTACCATAAAATGAAGGAGACACTGAAGGAGAAAGAAAATGAGGACTTTGAGATTGTGTATGTGTCAAGTGATAGGGATGAAGAAGGGTTTGACTCCTACTTCAACATTATGCCATGGTTGGCATTGCCTTATGGAGACTCTACCAGCAAAACTCTGACTAGGCATTTTGATGTTCAAGGTATCCCTTGTTTGATAATTTTAGGTCCTGATGGCAAAACTATTGCCATGAATGGGAGAAACCTGATAAACTTGTACCAAGAAAATGCATATCCTTTCACTGAAGCAAAAGTGGACTTACTAGAGAAACAGATGGATGAGGAAGCTAAAAACTTTCCTAGATCAGAATACCATGAAGGCCATAAACATGAGCTCAACTTGGTATCAGAAGGAACTGGTGGAGGACCCTTTATATGTTGTGATTGTGATGAACAAGGGTTCGGTTGGGCTTATCAATGCCTTGAATGTGGCTATGAGGTTCATCCAAAGTGTCTTAAAGCTGTGACCCGTGGATCCATGCCTGAAAGATGAATAAGCTGCAGACCAGAGTCCATACATTATGCTAATCAAGCGTTAGCTAATCGAGCTTATGTGGTGTTATTACTGTGTGTTTTCATGCCTTTGACTGTTGATTTCACTTCTAAGTTTTAACGTAGCAGAAAAGTTTCAAGTTGGGTTTTATTATCGCAGTGGTTAGCTGTTACATTTTCCTCATTAATAGAAGCATCCCATGAGATTTATGGGAAAATCTTGTTCAAAGCTAGCCAAAGTGCTTACAGATTTCTTTGTTTTCTAGTATAATCAGTGAGCTTCGCCTGAGGACATTATAAGTTGTAAGTTGAAATTAGCAACTCCGAATCTATTGACTTCATCTATGGATGTCCATGCTCTTAACTCTTTCAAATTATTACAATCCCTTTTTGCTTTATTAGAAAACAGATAATACTATGCTACCACATGATTCAATAAAAAAAAAAGTGTAGCATTAAGAGAGAATTTTCCTTCATTTATTAACTGTGGAAAATGCAGGTTTATTTATAAACACGAGCCTAATAGGCCAATTAACATCAATACCCTGGCAAGCCATCATATACAGATAGCAATGAACATTTCTGTTATTTTCGTTTTACATGTTATATGAAAAATAGTTACCTCTGCTGCCTACCATTATCTTGTGTACCCTTCCGCATCATGTCTGCAAACTCCTGATAGTTGATTCTTCCATCCTGCATAATCACAGAATCAGAGTCATCAGTCATTACAGAAAGAGTTCAAAGATGAAGAGGCGAGATCGTATGCAAGAAAATGGTAAGCATTAGAAAGAAATTACCTTGTCCGTATCAACATCATCAATGATTTCATCTATTGTATCTTCATCCCCCATTCCATATTGAGACATGGCTTGCCTTAGTTCATCTCTTGTGATAAACCTGTTAATAAAATAAACTTTTGTCAGGTTTAACAATGTTTCTGAATTTTAGTTAGAGCATACTGATTCAGACTGGAGACTAACCCACTCTTATCCTTGTCAAAGTATTGGAAAGCCTTGAACAAATGTTCTTCCTTCTCGAGTTTATGCCGATGCATTGTCGCTGTAATGAATTCCACATAATCAATAGTCCCGTTCTTGTCCACATCAGCCTGAAAATAGAAAATCGAACTTATTGATAACAAGCTATAATCAATCTGTTTCAGCAACTTCACTGACAAAATGAGTAAAATCTCACAGCCTCCATCAACTGCTGTATTTCTCCTTCGGTCAGCTTAGATCCTAACCTCCCCAATCCTTCTTTTAGTTCTTCGTATGTGATCGTGCCACTTCCATCAGTGTCGATGTTGTTGAACATCTGCCTTAAGCCCTTGATTTCTTCTTCTGAAAGGTTTTCTGCTATTACCTTCAACCAATTAAAAGTGCAGACTAGGATATTACTAATTGCTCGATTTATCAGAAAATCCAATTCTTCTGCAGCTTCAGACAGTAGATACATATGTTAATCATACCTTCAGCGCAAGCTTCTTTAGCTTGTTCATTGCTCGAAACTGCTTCATTCTACTTAGAACAGCACTGTCAATAGGCCTGTCAGACGCTTCACCGTCCACCTTCAGCCATGGATGTTCTGTTTCAAATACATAGAGCATGAATGATCAGAAATACCATTCTAGGATCAGTTAAAAGAAAACTTGTTAATTGAAGTTAACAAGTATACACTTGCCGAGTGCCTGGGCAGCAGTAATCCGTTTCTTGGGGTCTTTTGTAAACATTTTCCTGATAAGGTCCTTTGCAGAAGAAGAAATTTTAGGCCATGGAGAGCTTTGTAAGTCAAGTTGGCCTTTCAGAACAGCTTCAAATATTCCTTTCTCATTCTCTGTGACAAGGTATTGATGCAGGCATCAGTCAGAAGCAAAACTAGATTAAAAAGAAAAAGAGTCTATATTCTGATTTGAAGTAAGCTAGGAAGAAACCTGCCCAAAATGGAGGCACGCCGCTTAAAAGAATGTACAGAATGATTCCAGCACTCCATACATCTATCTCCTTCCCATAGCTCCGATTCAATAGCTCCGGCGCAACATAGTATGCACTTCCAACAATGTCCTTGTACACCTTCCCTGCACAATAAAATTAATTTCAAACTTGAAAAAGTTAATGAGTGTTTCTCCCCCACATATAATTCACATCAAATATCTGATAACTCTCTTAAATTAGGTAATAAACACAATAATAAACGCAATGGCAATCAGTAATCACTGTCCAGGAAAGAAACACATGAATTTGTGAGATGCTGCACCAGTACTTGGCAGGGGAATTGTTTAGTTGATAATGCTATTCTATCAGTTGCCACTTGTCAAAATTGCTAATGGGAATTGGGATTTTAAATCAGTTTTTTATTGTGTTTTGCTTCTTTTTTTTTTTTTTTTTTTTGAAAATAATAAAAAATTATTGTTATTTATTGCAAGATACAGATTTTATCTAGGTGGACTTCAATGGTGCTTTCCTTGTCACCATAACGTGTTTTTTGATGTTAAGTTCTTTCCTATAATAATTGAAAATGGTTGACGCGGTTGACCGGTCCCTTTCTTCATTGACTCGGTCTACTCGACCCATAATGACATCAAGAAAAAAAAAAAAATTAAGTTGTTACATGTTATATAAAAAAATAAAATGTTTGTCTACACTGAATTTATAATTTAGTTATATTTATAAGAATATAATTAAATTAATTCATAACAATATGATTTAGGTAAAAAAAAAAAAAAGTGTTATCAATCAGTGTATATATATACCTAATAAAATATATCTTCAAATCAATATATTATTTTGACATCAAAATTTGTAATTATCTTCTAAAACAGAATTAAATCTTAATTGTAATAACTGGTTTGATGAGAAAACATAATCTTTGATTAAAAAAAAAAAGTTCAATTCACTAAATTTAAGTAATTGAAACTAAACCCAGCAAAATAAACCTTAAAGAATTATGTGGAAACAATACTAACCTTCTTCAATGAAAACAGAGAGTCCAAAATCAGTAGCCTTTAATGGAGCATCCTCTGCTTTACTAACAAGCAAGAAATTTTCAGGCTTCAAATCCCTATGCATAACTCCCATGAAATGACAAGCATGAATCACATTCACAATCTGTCTCATAATCTTTGCTGCTTCCCTCTCTGAATAGCTTCCTTTGGCTATAATCCGATCGAAAAGCTCCCCACCAGAACATAGCTCCATCACCAAGTGCACATTCTGTTTATCCTCATAAGCCCCCTTGAATTCCACAATATTGGGTTGCCCTGTCAGATGCTGCAGTATCATAATTTCTCTCCGGACATCTTCAATGTCCTTCTCATTCACCAGCTTCCGCCTTGCAATTGATTTGCAAGCATACTTCACCCCTGTGCTCTTCTCTGTGCAGAGATAAGTAATCCCAAACTGGCCTCTACCCAGTTCTTTATCAAGATCGTAGATTGAGGTTACATCAACATAAGGCTTCCCAAGAATGGGTCCGATGTTCGAAGCAACAGAAGAATTAGAAGGAGGAGGAGGAACTGTAGATCTCGGCGGCGGCGGGGGGTTATACCGTTCTTGGGTTGGTCTTCTGGGTGGAGGATGATGAGGACGAGGAGGAGAGTCTGATGAATAAGAGATGGGAATATCATGGGAACGTTGTCTGGTGAAGCAGAGTCCCATTATAGCAAAATCAGAAGAGAAAGATATGATTTTTGTGTTTTTCTTTCTCAAGGGGCGAGTTCTGTAAGAAGCAGAAGATGATGAATATATGTAAGTTGTTAAGGTTTTAATGTATATTTTGTATTTGCAGATGGAAGAAGTTGATGAGGTGCTTTGCTTGAGCGGATTGGAGGGTGCTGAGTATCATTTCTTTGGCTTTTTTATTACTCTTTCTGTTTGGCGTCTGCTTTGGGTTTTGATATGGATTTTCAATTAAGAAAGGGAGAGATGTGAAAGGGAATTTCTTTGGGTAAAATGCTTATTTGGTACCAAAATTTTTGTATGGTTATAAAATTGGTACCAAAGTCTTATTTTGTATTATATTGTTACTAAAACTTTCAAGTTGAGTTTTGGATGCATCAAAATTTTTTCGATATTTATATCAGTAAATTTTGTAACTATATCGATAAATTCTGCATCCACATTATTAAATCTAATATCATATCAGCATAAATCAATCAAAAAAATGTTTGATACCATGATTTGAAACTAACTCCAAAATTTTATTATCAATTTAATACAAAATAAAATTTTAATATTAATTTAATACATATACAAAAGTTTTAATCCAATCAATTCATTTTAACCGAATTTCTTTCTTGTAACATCCTTGTCTAAACAAACCCCATATTATATATATATATATATATATATATATAACAAGAATTTTTAATTACAATTGATCACTGCACTAAAGTCACTTTAATTTGATAACCACTAAGTTAGAATTTTTTTATAGTAAAATAAAATTTTAATTTTTTTTTACTAAATACATAAATAAAAGACCTGAGTTTAGTTTCTTTTGGAAAAAGTTCAAAAAGTTTATTTTATACCTTTACAATTTAAAGTATAAAATTTTTTTCAGTCGAAAAAAGAGTATTGTGATTTGTATTATTAATAAATTTAAGCTTTTTTTGTTATAATAATGTTAGATAATGGTGAAGTTTGATAATTTTGTAATTTTGATTATATTGAGCTGACATTTATTTTGTTACATATTACACCAATTCAGTATTCTTTTTAATATTATTAAGGCAAAAATAAATAAATTTACTAAAAATACAAACCACAAAACTTTTTTTTACCGAAAAAACTGGCATTTTAAATTACAAAAAGCATAAAACAATATTTCCCTTTTTTTAATTAGGAGACCAAGTTGGACGTGGGCTGCCCCTCGTATTCACCAACTAATGAACTCTAATCAATA
>CATIWF010129223.1:0-13864 GCA_949630135.1 Balakata baccata
AAAGCAAATTATTTGACATGTTAGAAGGTATTCCTATCAAAAATTACCTAGCCGAAGATGCTATTATCGATATAGAGAAAAGTCCGGATAGAAAATATTTTGATTGGAGAATTCTCAATTTTTGTCTTAGAAAGAAGGTCAATATTGAGTCCTGGATCGATACCGGAAGCAAAGATAAAAAAAATACTAAGACTATAACTAATAAGTATCAAATAATTGATAAAATTGAAAACACTTTTAATACTGTTAAATATCCTTTTCTTTTCCAAATATTTTTTCGAATACGCTTTTTTGATATTCAAAATTCATTTTCATCTTTTTTAGAAAAAAAAAAGATGAAAATGAATTTTGAATCCAATAGATTTAGATTTGATTCTTTGGGAAATCCTGAACCAACAATTAGGATAAGCACAAAAATCAAAACTTCTATAAATACGGATAACCCCAATACATCGAAACTCATTGCCCATGAATAAAGAAAAACTGTTTCAACATAAAAAACAACAAAAACTAAAGCAAACATATAATAACGGATTCGAATGAGAGTTGGTTTGACTGCCCTAACTATGGCAGGCGTTATTGATGTAATGACTATTAGTTTAAATATTTTTTTGATGATTTTTAATTCTGAATTAAATTTTATTTTATTATCTTTTTTGTTCTTTTTTCTTTTTTTTTTTAATGAAAATCACTAAGGTATTTTCAATATATATCGAAGATATTATCAAAATATTTTCAAAGAATTAATCTTAACTAAAATATATTCAAAATATTTCCAAAACATGCATTTTCAGGAAAAAATAAGAAGGGTTAGCACATTAATGCAGTTATCAAATCGGTCATTAGATACCATTTCATTTGCTTTTCGGAAAATCGAAGTCCCATCACAATAGACTCCCTATAAATTTGGTTTAATTCATCGAATCGTCAAAATTCTAAATTCTCTAACATTTCCCAGGCAAAGCATACAGAGAAAAAGAAACAGACCTCCTTAACCTTCATTTCTTGTGTGTCGTACTGTACAATTTGTACAAGAGAAAAACTAAAGATTACAGAAAGAATACAAATTAAAGAATCACAAGAAAGCTATAGAATTGTCACACTAAAGATACAAGAAACATTAAAAAGAATTAAATACAAATGAAAGCCCTACTAAAAGAATGAAAAGAATATGAATTGAAGCAGATGAGAAGGCTCATGTATATTTTATGAGCAAAGGAGAAACAGTTATCCCTGCATGAATTGCCTTCAGTAATGCCACAAAATTGAATAGACTCCCTTTAGAGAACCACTTGAGCTTCCATGTCTGATAACTTGGAGCTGTAGTTTCCCTTTCAATTGTTGCCACCTCTTTTCGAGCCTTGGAAGAGGGGCAGATCTTTGTCGCAGCACCTTCAAGAACTAAGGTTACATGCTGGCTTTCTCCACTCTCAATGATCTGCAAATCGAGTTCTGTGCTCAAATGAACATCTTTCTTTTTCTAACATTCAACGAGTTCCAGTAATGAATCCACGGGTTAAAAAATGTGCCCAAAAGAGGAAAACAAAAGGGGCATTCTAGTGACTGGCGTGGCGAAGTGATTATATGCATTTTATGGACGAAGTAAAATCATATTCTAAAGCACCATGTTTGTAAACAGTTATTTGGGAAAGCAACAACATTTCTTTTTCCCTTTTATTTTTCAGAAAATGGTATTGCTCCACTATTATTAAAAAAGTGGGTCAGACCTTGCGACGAAAGCTCAGTAAAAACACAAAAAACGGCATCTCACATAGCTGTCCTCCCATTAAAAGAGCTAATTTTTTTATATTACAAATCAAAGACAATTAAAAAAAAAAATTTCTAATGCCAAGACAAAAGTTCTTTCACAAAGTGACCTGGTCCAGTTAAACACAGGAGAATTAAAGGGAAGATGACTTCAGAGGGAGACATATACCTGGTTCATTCTGTTATTATCGTTTGAACAGAGCAGGAGATGGGAAAGCTAGTAAGTAATTATAGAAAAAGATAGCAGGCAAAAGGAACCACCCCATAATTAGTAAACTTACAATATGCATTTGACATCAATAAACAAGCCAAAGCTAGTTAGCTCTTCTAGTTTTGGTAAAAGCAGTGTATAATGAAATGTATATAAAAAAAAAACAAGAAAAGTTACCAGCTCAGATATATCACTGACAGAGCAACATGAATCAAGGGAGAAAAACGGGGAGGAAGATGCATCCACTGAACGAATGTTGAACTGTTTGAGATCTTCAATACAAAGAAGCAACCACTCTCCAATTACAAACAGAGATCTTGAAAGCCATGATCCCTCTGTTCAATCCAGGAAATTTTTAGCCAATCCATATGTTAAAAGTAAGTTGATGAGGGGAAAAAAGTTAACTAATGAACTTTCAAGAGCAATAGCAAGGCTTGCTGGTTTTCATGCAAGAAATATAAGGTCGGATTCAATTTCCACTCAACAAATGCAACCACAATTACATACCCCGGGATGGCATCTCAGAAATAGTGCACAAGGGTCACGTGATTTCATTCTCTCTTTAGTGAGCAGTCGTTACGGTAATCATAATTTTTTTTTTTTGAATGCACTTGGAAAAATAAAGGTTTAACTCAAAACTATGAACGCTAGTTTAACACAGTTTGAACAAATCAGCAAATGATCAAAATCAGCCACCTTTGTACACTATTCATATTGCTCACTGTCTGCAACGCCACATTAGAATTATATTTACAGTAAAATTTTATATCAAACTTAAGTTAATTCATTCAATTTTATTATGTTTCAAGTCTCAAAAAAACCAGGAAATATGAGGTTCATTGAAACTAAGTGCATACTTTAAATAATTATTTTGGATTTTAGTTGAAGTATGCATAATATCTTCAAAGCATCTAAGAAATTCACTATTATATGTTTGCTGAAGGCATTATGGATTCAAAGAAAATTTATAAAATGAAAATCATTTAGAAAAAGGATTCCCTTCGTATTCAAAAGGAGGTGGCTATTCCATAAACCTGCAGCCTCCATTTATACAACAAAAAGGTTGTAACTGCACTATGCATATTTTAAAATATGGGTTTTAGTTTTTCTTTTCCATAGAAAAACTCTAAATTTATGGCATGATTCAGTAGTTCTGGAAAAATTTTATGCCTTCAACAAACTGAATGGATCTTTCAAAGTTAATGATTTTGTCCATAAATAATATGACATCATATTGTCTTATCATTTAAGTATAAGGCCATAGTTGCCAAAGGTGCGCCCGAAGCGCTAGCCTTGGTGCCTCAAAAGCCCAAAGACGGGCGATGTCATAAAGGCACGTGTCTTTGTGTGAGGCGTAGATGAGGCGAGGTGCAGGCAAGACACATCTCTGTAATATTTAGGATTTTTATTATATGTTTTTGGCCTTTTAAGACAACAATCTCAGCCCTTTATCATACACTTAAAATAGGTTATGTAGGGCTTACTCACACTTAATTATTTCACCCGAAAAAAAAAATATTAAAAGAATAGAAAAAAGAAGAAGGAGAAGAAGAAAACTACATGGAGCCTAGTGATGACGAACGATAAGTGATGCGATGATTATAATTAATATTTAGTAGGAGATTAGAAAATGTAGAACCAAGAACATAATTATAAACTTATAGTAAATTAGTAATGAATATGCATTAGGATTTCTAATATAGTATAATAGTACTACTATAGGACTAGGACTTCTAGCTATGTATAGGACTATATTTTACTTTTATTACCTCTCTTGCAAATGTTCTTGATTGTGTTTTAAGTGCCTCTTGAACATTATGTCTCTCTCTTTTGAATTGCTTTTCTTTGGTATTAAGTTAATGATTTTATTTTATGTATGTATTTTGTTATGTGTACTAGGAGTATTTTGTTTCATTTTATTTTTTGCGCCTTACTTTTGTCAGGCACACGCCTCATCTTGTGCTTCAGGCAATAAGAGTCTTTAGTGCCTTGGTGCGCCTTTCGCTTTTAACAACTATGTATAAGACATTTAATGTTTTAAGAATTTTCCTTAGAGAGAGTTAAGACTCATCAATAAGAAAAATTTTGATAGTAATAGCATGGAGAGTTCATAGGCTTCAGAATATACAATTGCCAGACATGTTTTAATTAATTGGTAGGGAAAGTAGATCTCTACTCAAATATTGAAAAGCTTGATCTTCTAAATCCTAGAGTACTTAATTACTTATTTCTTAGTTCAATTCAACTTCTTAAGGAAAGGTTTTTGTTGGATTTGCTTTTGTATTCTGTCTTCGCTGAAATATTTCTAACAATGTTTATGTTCCTTTGTCCATTTTATGCAAATGGGACAAATTTTTAAAATTAAGAGTTGTAGTCCCATAGTTTCAAGGGGACAATAGACTAAGGGAAAAAAATAATAATCAAAATCTGCAGTGAGTAAATAAAATTTCTTTAACTTGCATCTTGTTCTAAAGGCCACGCACACACACACAACACACGCGCACACACTCATTAGAATGCATCATTAACTTCATAAACCGAACAAAGAAGAATAAATTAGAATTAGGAGAATCAGAATTGTACCTTTCTATAATAAAAAAAAAAGGAAAAACAAAAGCGAAAAGTCATGAGAAACAAAAAGAATAATAAAGGAAATGAAAAGTCATATAAGAAGGTTGTGATTGCTGATTAGTCCTCCTATATATATATATGCTACTTTTTTACAAAGCATTGCATCTTTTGGATTTTAAGTTCCGAAAATGTTGAAAAGTGTGACAGAAAACAATGAAAGGAAAAATAATGGGATCTCCACATGTCAAAATAAAAAAATTCGAAGAAAGAATAATTTATGTCCACATGTTGAAAAAAATGATGTCACCAAATTATGCTGCCACTTGTCAAAATCTTGTTCACGCATGAGGGTATATATATATATATATATATATATATATATCAACAAATAAAATTTTACATATAAAAACATCATAGTTGCATCAACAGCAAGTCATCGTGGAATTTCAGTGGCCACAGTTCATGCTAAACACAGATGCCTTAAGCTTATTCTTATTATTCTAATTTTCATCTCTTTTGGAGAGAAATATTTGAACTTCTGTATTTGACAGCAAATATTTTCATCATCGTGATATCTATTCTCACACAAATGAGAAATGCATCATTAGGCAAGATGAAGCCTGACATTTTCCAGTTAAAAAGCATGTTGTTCCAGTAACAATTGAGCAGTTAAAGAACCTTCTAAACAAAGTTAATACCTAACATTACTCTTTGACAGCAAATACCAAAATCCAGGTTTAAGATAAATTAAATCCAAAATGCATACATGTTCAGTACATTACACAAATTTCATAAGCCTATGACATGCTCAGACACCTTTTATTAAGTTTTAAGACAAACTGAATGAACGCATATTATTGAGAAACACACCTTCATGTTTGTTACAGTAGAGCACCATCGCATATTGGAGCATGCTAATTTTTGAACCTCCAAATATTTGTCTTTCAAACAACTCAACCTGAACCTGCTCCAAACTGCCATATAAATTCCCAAAATCCCAATCTCACATGTCATGAATATAAAATACAAATTGAATTGTACGCAAAATCAACTGTAGCTATTCAGATACTGTAAGTTATAGCCGCAAAAAAGTTCAGAGTTTATATTTGATGTCATAAGATAGATCACCTTCTTAATATGCATTTATCATTTGTTGCAGAAGGACCAAAAACTTGTAATATGTAAAGTAATTGCCGTGATTTCTCAATGCTCCTTGTTAGAAACAGGTAGGTTGCTCCCCGCTCAATGTACACCCTAGCCATTAGTGGTTGGAGAAGAAGTTTTAGGAATATATATATATATATATATATATATATATATATATATATATATAAACAATTGCTAACATTACCAGAAATCACTTACCTCACAACTTGAAGCCCAATACCAACCAACACTTCTTTAACATATTCGATTCTGTGCCACCCCAGTAAGCTTAAAATATTTCCTGCAGTTCATCATAAAAGTTAACTTCCTCATTGTTTCTTCTGTCCTACTCCTTAGATTTAGATCGTGGCAAACCTTTTTTGTCTATTTAAATGTATATTTACATTCACTAAGTAGATAATAGATTATCCTGAAGAAGGCACAGATTGTCTTAGAAAAAACTAAAAAAGACTTTTCAGAATTAGTCAATGATGCCCCTCCATGGATTCACAAATATAAGCTGCAGCTGAAGTTGCAAAAATAAGAGGTTGAATGCCATTTGCAAATAATCAAAGGAAAATAACATGTATAGGAACCAGTTAAGGAACTAAAGAAACGAGAAACAAGAACAACAACAGCCAGGGATGATCAAATTTTCAAATAATTAACAGTCAGAAGCAAGAAGAAGAATGAGAAGTAGGTCGCATTAAATGGCCAAACTAACCTGACCCATCAAAAGCTATGCCAATTAATAGCACATACAACTTGTTTGCACTGCTCAGTATCAAAGCTATTTCCCTGCAAGGTGCAAGCCATAAAAATAGGAAGTAAGAAAAATATAAATGCAGACAACTGATAAGTATGACAAAACTAAAACGAAATCGTTTGGCTAGAATAAATAAACCAAAATGGTACACCAAAAATAGCCATTAACTGAATAGAAAAAAAAGTTTAAAGATAGTTGAAAGCTGCAAACAACTTTTTGAGATCATTGTCATAATATAGAAAGAGTTTAAGACAGCATGACTGTTAGGCAAGTTTAGATACATATGCAGAGCAGATATGTGATTCTAACAATTCAACACCCAGTAATTAGGAAAACTTCATCCTCAATGAATTTGAAATAAGGCTCTAATATTTTGGTTCTTATTTTTTAAATAAAATTTCCTACCACATCCATTTCCCATGATTACAGAGATTTTACCTTTCTCTGTACAAGGATTCAGGCTCGAGTACACAATCACAACGCATATAATGCTTACAGGTCTCATCAATTCTGGAATCTGCTACATTTGTATTAAAATACTTCTCAATAAAATCATCTGAAAATCTACCAACATTTGCTATTGCTGGAGCTCCACATGAAATTTTTTGCAGCTGTTTCTTATCAATGATGTCATGAAAACTGACGCTCTCAACAATTTGCTTTCCATGCTCAGCTGCTTCACAAGTATCTGTATCGACACTTGGTCTTCCTGATGTACCTGTCTTGTGAACCCCATTATCTGATAGTGAAATTACTCTTCTTTTTGGTATCCTTTTACTTTTTGTCTTATGGTCAACAGAATGAGTGATCTCATCCGCACAAGAAACATCAGGAAAATAGTAGTTGTTTAAATTTAAATTATTTGTTTTAATGGAAGTTGGTTCAGCATGTGAAACAAGCAAAAATCTTCGGTTTTCAGTGGCATGATGAATTCCATGTTCTGAGTCATAATTCTTATTATTTAAAAGATTTGAAGATGAGTGCTCTCCAACAATAAAATTCAAGTTTCCTTCATTTTGTGACTGATCATCAGGTGTTAACTGGTCATATTCATATAAATCATCTTCACTAGAGCTGGAGTCACTATTTGATGAAGCCACTGAAAAGGACTGTGCAGAGAGCTGCAAAAATTCCTCGACCAAATTGTGCCGACGATGCAAGATGTCCTCTTGATAATGAGGAGGGGACACAGGGTATGCAGAGGAGGAATATGACTCTGTTTTATCATCTAAGGCTGTCAATGGTGATAAGGTTCCATTTTCAATGATCTGATGGTCTTCTGGGAAGGATACTCCTTGTGAATAGGGTATTTGGTAGTTTATATTTTGTCTTTCCATACTCGATGGTGAGATACCTATAACAGAAGCATCAAATTCAAGGAAATCTGCACCACTTTCATCTCCTGAAGCATGATGAGAATTCAATGCGTATCTTGAACTTTTCCCATGATGCTTCTGGCCTGTCTTGTTTTGCAGATGATTTTCCTTCGTATGATGCAACATAGCCCTACTGTATGTACCCACATTGCTAAAGTTGTCAGATTCATGATCCATCCACTCCTTAAATTCTCGCAGCCACAGAATAGAATCCTCTTTCTTCATTAGTTCAACTCTGTTAATCAAATCAACTATTTCAGCTTCATCATCAGATATGATGTTTTCCTCTTTGCTTTGAATATCATTATCACATGATGGTGACTCCTGGTCAGAAGAAAAATATGTGCTCTCTTCTTCACTTTCAATTGCAGCAAGACGAGATACCTTTTTCTGCAAGGAGATTGCTCTACAATGTCAATAATCATAAAGAAATTGAATAGCACAAAAATATGCACAATTTTTTACATTAAAAAAACTTCCATTATAGTTCTAAATGTGCTATATTTACTGAGAGTTCGAGGCACATGGATATTGTAAGAATTAATTTAGCCACACAAGCTATGCGATTAAAAATAAAAATAATAAACAAAAGTAACTTCCCTAAAGTATGAACTCCAATTAAAGAACCTACCCTTTTCTTTATGATACTCCCCTCTCCTTCAGCATCATCTTTTGCAGGAGAATAGAACCCATAACTGGAAGGTCGCTTCTGCCTGCTAGCAATTATGATTTGCCTCTTCCAGAACTCTCTTCTGCTGATATCTTTGTCGTCCAACTTCAACTACTCAGTCATTAATCAGGAAATAGTAGAGAAAGTTGCAAGCTTCACAGGTCAGTAGAATTGCAAAAAATATATAACAAATTAAAAAAAAGGAATAAATGTATTATCTGGATGCCATACTGGGGTCAACTATAATAGATACCTTCACGTTAGACTCTTGGAAGCCAAGAAAAAAAAAATTAAATGAGGCCACAACTTACCTTATCTGGATGAGCAAAATAGCTGAACACTTGTGCTCGATACCATCTGGCACAACACAATGGATTTCCCTCCAGCCACAAATTTTGGAGAGAAGGGAGTCTTGCAAGGAACTCCAGCTCTGGAAAATTGGAAATAATATTGTAGGAAACATCAAGCCCCTCGAGGGACTTTAAATTCTCAAGCCCATGTAATGTAGTAAGAGCATTGTTCCTCAAAACAAACATAACAATATGACAGGAGACCTGCATAGTGCATCAACATCGGTATATGGGTCCAATACTAATCCCAAATTGAAATCTAATAGCTGAATAAGAAATTAAAATTCAAACCAATATGCAACAATAATTAAAGACAAACAAAAGGAAGAGGACCAGGAGTAGGAGGATATGGAAGAAGAAGAAGAAGAAGTCAACCCCTATTCGATTAAACTCCAATAGCAATATTAGTGAGTCCCTCAAGAGTTGCTAAGCCCGTTAATTCAGCAGTCATTAACTATCATGACAGTTTATGCTGCAGGATCACATCTAACAACACATAACCATGTGTCCAACCAAATTATGGGTTTTAATATAACTTATAGCATGCCAAGTGAAGTTCTAACACCAACCCTTGTAAGTTTAGCAAGAAAAAAAAAAAAGAAATAAGATTGACATCCATGTCAAAACCAACTTCAACTCAGAAACCCAAGCCTGGGGCAGTATTACTTTCATTTCACGCATATTTATCATGTTCTTTCCCTGCAGAATTTCAATTTATTGCGCTTATAAAACTAAGAACCAACTAAAATTGCATTTGTCACATGGGATTGAGGTGCCTCCTAAAGAATAATCTCCTAACACAAGTATTAAGCAAAAATTTATTCAAAAAACATCAATCTTTTCCTCTTATGAATCATAAAGATTGAAATTATCATGCAAAAAGAGAACCTTTGTCATTGTGTATCATACAAATGAAACACAAAAATGCAAAATTTATGGCACAAAGTCCATTTTTTCTAGTAGATGCAATGCTCACTGCAAAAAGTTAGAATTCTCACTTAAAATCTTTGTTTATAAAAATTTAGTAGGAAAAACATAATAGCTGCAACATCATTAAATCACACAATAATATGCCAAATAGTTATAATGGTAAATTGAGCTTGATTTCAGGATTAGTCCATTAACAAATTAGAAAATACAAACAAATAATGCAGTTTGCATCAACAATAAAAGTCAGAGGTTTCAAAGCAAACAAAGGATACAGGTAATCAAGTAGTTTAAACATGGTTTAGTGATTCCTACCTCATTAAAGGGTGCAATTGTTCGCAAATTATTGAACCCAAGATCCAGGTGCTTCAATTTGGTACATTTCCGCAGATTATCCATCCTTGCAAATTTATTTCTACTTAAATCCAGAGTTTCAACAGCAGAAAGAAGTTGCAAAGATTCATCCATCAGAATCAAATTGTTACATGCGCATGATACAAATGATAATTGGTTCCATTGCGGGGAGTGTTTTATCTCAGAAATCCTACTAGCAAACACATGACGTAAAGCATCCTAAATTTTTATAAACAGAAAACAGAAAAAGGGATAGGTCAGACATTATTTTGTTAACAATTACATATAAAAACATTCATATCTAGAAAACAACAAAATGTAGAGGTGCCTATGAAAGAATAATCGAAACACGTTTGGAAAAGACAGCAATGACCACCATAGAGAAAGAATTTGATCTTAATTATAAAACAATTCATCAATAATTTTGGTCTCCAATTGGTATTCAAAGAACTACGACCGCTATAGATGAGTGCTAAAGCACAACATTATAAAGCAGTAGATTCTGACTAAAGAGAAAAAAACACACAAAAATTATTCATTTTTTCTTTACATGGGTTTTACTGTAATAAAACCCCAGTTCTCATTACAGAAAAAAAAAAAAAAAAAAGAAGATTTGTTAGGTTGTTTTTCCGTTCCCAATTATTAGCATCTATTTTGAATTTATTCCAATCTTCGCATTAGAATAACAAAAAGTAAATAATCCAACATTTCATTATGTAGCATTTGAAGGAAATTAGGAAGTAATTGCAAGACAAAAATATATTAGGACATAAAAAAAAAAGAACTCACAGTAGAATTATGACAAGTGATCTTCTCCAAAGTATGTCTCAATTCCAGTAAACCTTTAGCAGCAGAAGTAGACAAATCACAGCCCCTAAGCTCCAACACCTTTAATCTTCCAAAAGGTAACAAAGAAAGCGGAGTAGGATCACGAGCAGGCGGAGGCAAAACAGAAACAACCTTGAGCGAAGTTAACAATCTAAGAATTCGGCGAAGCTGTTCCAGTGCGCGGTGGTCCCCAAGATCAGAAACGTAGGCCCGAAGATAATCAACAGGGGCACCAGAAAGAAGATTCTCAAGCTCATGAAGCGCCTCGAGTCTAGATTGAACATAGTGAAGACCAGCAGGATTAAGCTTTAGAATTAAAGAGCCATCAATTAAAAGGCCGGCTTGGTCTTCGACGAATTTGACTAGCTTCTCCAGGTATCGATCTCCCGTTACAATCGCCATGGATGAAAGCGATCTTAATCAAAAGAAAAAGAAAGGGGTTTCAGAGAGAGAAAGGAGGTTTGGGTGGGATAGGGGAGAAGACAGAAACGGCCATGGTAGTGTATTCAAGGAAGAGAGAGATAAAAGGGAGGAGAGAGGGACATTTTTGTTAGATTAGAAGTGTGAATCATTGATTTCGGGTGCAATGATTGGGTTGGAGTTTGGTATCTGATTATTTCGAAGGAAAAAAAAAAAAAACCCTTTTCTTTGAATGGGTTTCTTAATTTAATTGTATATGGTATTAATAATTAATTAATTATATAGAAAAGGATAAATAGTGATTTTGTCAATATGACATTTGGCCAACATGCATTACCCAAAGACAGTGGAACCCAGTAACACGTTTTCAGGTGTTGGCGTGGAGCACTAGCTTCCCTAACAAGTGGGGCTGGCCACGGCAAACCGGATCGATCAAATCAAGATCAGAATCGGTCAATGACAGTTTTGAATTCGAACCGGTTTGTAACCATTCATTTATTGATTTTGGAACTAGATTGGCGATTTTGGTTCATAATTGGCGATTTACCATTTCAAACCGTCAAACTTAAAAAATAATAAATTTTAAAAAACAATTGTAATTAAAACTTAAAAAAAAAAAAAATTTTCTAATTCTAACTTACATTATAATTTTTTATTTTCTTTTCCTAGCAATATCCTATTTCACTCCCTATTATATTATAAAAAATTAATTTTATATTTCTTGAAAATTATATACACTTCAATAATACTCCTTATCTCACTTCCTATTTTAAATTTTTATTAATAAAACAATTTAGAAAGAAAATGAAGAGAGAGAGAGTAAGAGATAAAAAAAAGAAAAGAGAAAGAACAGAATAAAAGAGAGAAAAAAATAATACTTTTGAGCTTCTAGTGGCTCTTAAATCTGAGGAGAAAAAATGTAAATTTTAGGAAGTGAGATATGTAAGAAAGAAGATAGAAAAAGGAAGGCTGTTAGAGATGCTCTGAGAAGGGAGAATGTAAATTTTAGAGAGTGAGATAGGTAAAAAGGAATATAGAAAAATTATTGAAAAACATAAAAATCTCCAAAATTAGGTAAGAAATGAAATAGGAAGGCTGTTGGGGATGCTCTAAGGAGGGAGAATATAAATTTTAGGGACTGAGATAGGTAAAAAGGAATATAGGACAACTGTTGAAAAATATAAGACTCTACAAATTTAGGTAAGGAATAAAATAGGGAGGCTGTTAGAGATGCTGAGTGTGAGGGATTCAGTGGGATGCCCTCATATCCCACATCGGTAGATTGGGGGAAGTTCCTGGGCTAGATAAGGGAGAGGTTCCCTTATCCTGTTAGACGCGTTTTAAACCTGTGAGGGGGTTCAGTGGGACTACCAAAGCGGAAAATATCTGACAGATTGACATGTGGCCTATGTGGCCCCGTGACATTTGGTATCAGAGCCTACCTGGATTTTTGGTGTGTCAGTTGGCCAGTGGGACACTGGACCCTCGTGGTGGGGGATGATATGAGGGGTTCAATGGAATGCCCTCATATCCCATATTGGTAGATTAGGGTAAGTTCCTGGACTAGATAAGGGGGAGGTTCCCTTATCCTGTTAGACGCATTTTAAACCTGTGAGGAGCAGACAATATCTGACAGATTGACACGTGGCCTATCTAGGCCCGTGACACTAAGCACTCCTAATAATACTCTTTATCTCACTTCCTATTATATTATAAAAAATTCAATCTTTATTTTAATTTGTCTTGAAAATTCTATGTATTCCAATAATACTCCTTATTTTATTCATTTAAAGTTTTTATTAATAAAACTATTTAGAAAAAAATGAAAAAAGAGAATGAGAGACAAAAAAAAGGAAAGAGAGAGAAAAGAACAAAAGAGATAAAAGAGAAATAATAAAATATTACTTAGAAGCTTTTAGTGGATCTTAAATCTGATGACGGAAAATGTAAATTTTAGGGAGTGAGATAAGTAATGAGAAAAATAAAAAAGTTCTTATAAGGCATAAAACTTTCAAATTTTAGGTAATGACATATTTACATTTCATAAGTTAATTTGTTTAACTCAAAATTTTACTTTTTTTTTATAACATATTAGTTATTATAGAAATTAACACTTGACAAGTTAGTTAAAATTTCCTTTCGAATTCCTCATTTTAATTGTATTATTTTCTTTCTTAATTATATAAATTAAAAAAAATAAAATCTAATATAATAAATATTCAACATATATATATATATATATAGCCGTTATGAATTGGAAATAGGACGGTTCCAAATCATTTACTGAACCATTAGGGTTTAGGGTTTAGGGTTTAGGGTTTAGGGTTCAGGGTTTAGGGTTCAGGGTTTAGGGTTTTTTAGGGTTTTTAGGGTTTTTTAGGGTTTTTAGGGTTTAGGGTTTAGGGTTTAGGGTTTAGGGTTTAGGGTTTAGGGTTTAGGGTTTAGGGTTTAGGGTTTAGGGTTTAGGGTTTAGGGTTT
>CATIWF010129224.1:0-16659 GCA_949630135.1 Balakata baccata
AATAAAATTAATGGTATAGACCGGTTAACATCATGATTAAAGAATCCAGAGGATGGAGTTTGGTGGGATAAACCCGCCAAATAAATCTCTTTAGGACCACATTCATCATTTTTTTTCACGTGCTTAAATGATCTCTCATTAAGAAATATAGTTTTTTTTTCGAAATAATTAAAAGTACTAGATAATCATTACTAGCTGAAATTAATATAGAATTTGAATTGCTTTAAAGTTTTTTTATGCATAAAATTTAAGAATTACTAATTGATATTTTGTTTTTGTTTTTTTTTTGTATTAAAAATATCTTAAGTTAATGGTAAATATTTTATTTTTTGTCTCAAAATGCTCCACATACCTTATTAATTTTTATGTAACACATTAAGAAAATATATATTTGTTATGTAATTATTTCTGAAAAAAAAAGTAAATAATATGTAGACTCAGAAAATATTTTTTTTTAAAAAACATAAAAACTTCTACGAGTAAATGTAAAACCATTGAGGAGATAAGTTGCATTGCATAAAAAATTAGTTTTAATATATAAAGGATTTTTAACTAGAGAGTATTTAAAGATAAATAATTTATACTTTAAAGAAATGTGCATGAAAATATTTCATATCTAAATTAATTATGTTATGAAAAATATGTCATAATTTCAAAATATAAATGAATTATTGCTTGTGAGTACTAAAATTATTGAAAATAAAAGAAATAAATAACTAAATGTTTCTTTTAAAAATCATTACTGTAACTAAATTATTTGATTCCATTCATTCTATTTGTAATGAATTTCATGATTAAAGTTTATTTTTAAATAAATTATTTTACTTATTATAATGAATATCAATTAAGTAATTCATTTTAATTGGATGCAATTTTATATATTATATTAAATAAACATTTAAATTCAAAATGTCCAAAATTATTTTTTATTTTTTACATTCACTTATTTTGCATATTATATCATATCATAATCATACTATAAATAAAAGTGGGAGTAGGATGACAAATAAATTTACCAAAAAGTTAATATGATTTTATTAATTAATTGAGTTAACTTTTTCAATCAATAATTTAATTTATAAGTGAATAGTATTAATAATTTATTAAGTTAACACGATTGTATTAATTAATTGAGTTAATTTTGTCAATCAATAATTTAATTTATAAGTGAATAATATTAATAATTCATTAATTAGAAGTCCAATTCTATTATAACTATATTATATATAAAAAATTAGATAATTAATATTAAAAAAAATAAAAAAATTTAATAAAAAAATAATGTCAATAGAAAATTGTGATTTTATGAGTTAGGAAACGTAAAACCACTGAAAGAATGCTATCTCTAAAATTATATTATCTTTAGTTCTTCTCCAACCACTTCTAGTGAACCACCTGATCCAAAAAGCACAGAAACCCTATTGATAGCTGAAAACACATTGCTCACATCACTGAGTGGATGTTTGGATCATTAAAAAAATGATTGGGAATGAAAATGAGAATGAGTGATTCATATTATTAAAATTTGATAAGAGAAAAAATTAATATGAATATGAATGAGAATGTAATTCCTCATAAATGGAATTACCCCTTCCCCGTGTTCAAGCAAACGGCATTCTGCAAATTGAAGAGCAATTCAACTAAAAGGAAAAAGCAAATAAAAGTTTGTCTTAATAAGTGATTAGCGAGAGTGTTGTATTTTTTGAGAATTCTTTAAAAAC
Organism: Balakata baccata; assembly: GCA_949630135.1. Lineage (NCBI taxonomy): Eukaryota > Viridiplantae > Streptophyta > Magnoliopsida > Malpighiales > Euphorbiaceae > Balakata > Balakata baccata. The sequence goes on from CATIWF010129224.1 coordinate 1,722, forward strand.
GATGAGTAATAAAAAATAGTAAAAAAAATATTTAGGGTATTTTAGAAAAATATTTGAATATCATTATTTTTGAGTTTATATTAGGAATGGCAATTATTTTTGAGTTTATATTAGCAATATTCATTTTATCACTTAATTATGTTTTTAAAATATAGTTAAACATGTAATAAGATAAGATATTTTGACATTCCAATCTCTTCACCTAATTTGTTTACATTTTTTTTCCTTTCATCCTATTGCTACTGATGATGGATTGGTTGTCCCCATAATTCCATCTAGATTGTTCAAGCCATTTAATAGCAAATTATTGATTTATTATAATATATCTTTTAATCTTTATATATGTTGTAATTATGGTACTAAACTTGCAGTTTTATTATTAATTGATTTATTGTAATATAACTTAATCTTTATCTGTAATATATTTAAGATATTGAACGATTCTCCCCATATCATGCATATTTCTTTTATAAAAAATTTACCTTTATTCATTTAATTTTTATTTTACCATATTTTCTATTGGATATTTGACATATGTCATATTAATTTATAAATATTCTATATTTGAGTGTATTATTATGTTAATCTGGTAATATTTGTTTGTATATAGCTACTCTTAGATTTTATTGCATTTTTGTTTTCATTATTTATAAAAAATCACGAGTTTTAGTTTAATTGTTTTTATATTATATATTTAGGTCTTTATTTTATATTATATTTAGCATAAATGAAGTGAAGTAGATATTTTGCATTAGTTAATCATTCGATACAAAATGTTTCTGATGCGATTGATATATCCTCTGAAGAAGATAGGAACGATGTTGATTATTCAAACATTAAACATGCAATGGTACTTATTATTTACTTTGCAATTCACAATAATAATATATTTCATAATAAGCATTAATGTTTTTTTTATCCACCAAATAATTATCCTTATTTGTATGTATTTCTTAGACATTTCCTTATACACAGTTGATCTTTATTTGCCTGTGCCATCAGAAGTTACTGTGCATATCCAGTGTGCATGGCACAGTGAATCACAGCAAAGTATATGTTCTTAACAATTGATTTACAAATAAATTTATTTTTTAATTTTATTATTTTTTTTATTGTTCTAATATACCTCTTTGAAACATTATACTTTTATCGAAGAAAATATATATTAAAATCAGATTTGGGTATGCCAAATAACGAATGCTTACCTTGTGGAACATTATATTGGATCGATAAATGCTCAAAAAAGTCTACTAAACAAGATAAATCTCTTTATAATCTTTGTTGCAAATAAGGAAAAATAAAACTACCATTATTAAAACAAACACCTGATTTTTTGGATAGATTACTAAACAATAATGGTTGCTCTATTGCATTAAAATTTAGAGAGAATATAAGAATTTATAACTCAATGTTTGTTTTTACTTCAATGGGAGGAAAAATTGATTATAAAATTAATAAAAAAACTAGTTCCTTTCGTTTTTTTTTAATATGTGGTCAAAATCATCACCTTATCGGTTCTCTATTACTTGTTGATAATGAAAAGCCTAAATTTATACAACTATATGTCTACAATACAAAAAATGAAGTACGTAATAGAATCAATTATTTTCTTAGTAATGAACCAAATATATCTATAAATGAAACAATTGTTAATGGTTTAATTAAATTGTTTGATACATTTAATGAACTAACAAAATCATTTAGAATGATGTGGGATATGTTTAAAAATGTTGATTTTCTACCAGTTAAATTAAAAATCATTGGAAAGAGACATGGAGATGGTATCCAATATAGTTCTCCGTCATGTTCCGAAATAGTTGGCTTAATAGTTAAAGACTTTGGGTTATACGATAAAAATAGAGATATTATTGTTGAATATAAATATGGAAATTTAAAGCGTATAAGCACTTTATACCCTAACATGATAACACTTCAATATTTAATTTTATTTTCTCATGGAGAAAATGGGTATAAAATAGACATTGAATATGTACTTTCGACAAATGGCAAAAAAACCTCCAATAAATGCATTATAATGCGAGAATATTATGCTTTTAGATTACAACATCATTTAGAATGTAAAACATTCTTAAGAGGAGGTAGATTGTTCCAACAATATGTTGTAGATGAATTTTTAAATGTTGAAGAAGATATACTAGATTTTATTAGATGCAATCAAAAGGAATTACCTTTAAAGATTTATATGGGTATACGAAATGCTATTTTACATGGTGATACATATCCAAATGATATAGGAAAATCTTTGATAGTACTTATTTCAAGTTATACCGGTGGTCCTTGATATATGTTAGAATATTATCACGATTCTATGACAATTTGTAAATTTTATAGTCATCCTAATTTATTTATAACATTTATCTGTAATTCTTTATGGCCTGAAATACAACGTATGTTTAATCATATTCCTGGTCAAAAACCTGAAGATAAGCCTGATATTATTAGTCGTATATTTAAAATTAAAGTATGTCATATGATCAATGATATTAAAAAATATAAATACTTTGGTACAGTTATAGCTTTATTATATTTAGTAGAATTTAAAAAACATGGTCTACCTTATATTCATTGTTTAGTTTGGTTGCATAAAGATAATAAACCTGTTACACCATCTGATTTAGACTTAATAATCTTAGCCAAGTTGCCTTCCAAGGAAAATGATCCTAAAGCGTATCGAATTATTTCAAAATTCATGGTGTATGGTCCATGTGGTTCCTTAAACCTGTCATTTTCATGTATGAAAAATAATAAATGTTAAAAATATTTTCCAAAAAAATTTCAAACAGAAACAATTATTGATGAAAATGATTTTGCAATTTATAGACAATGGAATGATGACAATTATACATTAAAAAATAAAAAAAAAATTGACAATCGGTTTGTTGTTCCTCATTACAAAGAGTTGATGTGTAATTATAAAGTACATATATGTGTTGAATATTGTTGCAGATCAACTGTAGTATTTAAATATATCAATAAAGGATCTGATAAAATTCGAGCTGTAATTAAAAATTATGACTCCCGTATGGATTCCTCTAACAGTAATGAACCTCCAGTAATTGATAAAATTAAAATATTTCTAGATTGTCGTTATCTATCACCGTGTGAATCTACTTGGAGACTTTTTGAATTCCCAATATATCACAGAGAACTAGCTATTGAAAAATTTGTTATACACTTACAATATATAAATATAATTCTATTTGATCCCTCACAAAATATTGAATATATTGCCAATAATTCTCATTTTAGTATAACTATGTTTACTGAATGGATGCATATTAACGGTCAGTGTGAAGATGTACGTTCTTTTACATATGTTCAATTTCCTATGAAATGAGTTTGGTAAAGTAGAGATAAGATATGGACCACACGTAAAAAAAGACATTGTATAAAAAGAATAGCTTATGTGCATCTGAACACATGTGAATTGTATTATTTAAGATTGTTGTTTAATCTTGTAAAAGGCCCTCAAAATTTTGAAGAAATCAGGACTTTCAATTTACATGTAGCGCATATGAATTAATTGGGAATGATCAAGAATGAATTACTATAATGGAATAAGTAGTTACATATGCATTATCTTTCCAACTCTGACATTTGTTTACAATCCTTATACTATTTTGTGAAGTTGGTCAACCAAACAAACTTTTTTTCCTCTTTCGGAAATACTTCTGTGATGACATTAAATGAGAACTACAAAAAACACTTGAAATTTCATCTAATAACATTTCATAAAATTGTCTCAAAAATCGCATTCTACTTGAAATAAAAGTTTTTTTAACTGTAATTCATGTTCATTAGCTGATTATGATTTACTGTTACTAGATAGATCAGTCCTTGGTGATAATACCAATAGATTATTAGTTGAAGAACTAAGCTACGATATTATTCACTTACAAAACGAACATAATCACATGGTTAAAACTTTAACTATTGACCAACAAATCATATATAATGACGTCATTCCTGCTGTTGAAAATAATATAGAAGAATTATTTTTTGTGTATAGTCATGGAGATACTGGCAAAACTTATTTGTATGAAGTAATAATATCATGTCTTAGAGCAGTTGGAAAAATTATTTTTGTAGTCGCTTTATCTGGCATATCAACATTATTTTGTCTAGTGGTAAAATGACACGTTCAATATTCAAGATACCAATCAATTTAATAGAATATTTAACATGTGAAATTAAAAAATGAACTCAATTAGCTAAATTAATAGAACAAACTTCTTTAATTATTTGGGATGAAACCCTAATGAGCCACCGATATTATTTTGAAGCATTAGATAGATCATTTAGAGATATTCTTCGTAATGAATGTGATGAACATAATGACAAATCTTTTAGAGGTAAAATAATGTTATTATGAGGCGATTTTAGACAAATTTTACATGTCATTGTTAATGGCAATAAAGAAGATATTATCAATGCGTCGTTAATTATATCATCTTTATGGAGAATTTTCAAAATTTATAAACTTCAAAACAATTCGAATTATAATGCCGATATGTCTATATTTGCATAATGGATCTTATTAGTCGGCGATGGAAAGGGCTAGTTAAGCAAATAAACGAATTTGATAATGAAACTAACCGGATTCAAATCCCAAATAACGTTCTCATTAAAAATTACAACAATCCAATAGATCAAATTATCAAAGAAACATATCCTTCATTTCTTACTAGATATATTGATTTTCTTATATAAAAGAACGAGCTATAATAATACATACTAATGAAATTGTTGATGTAATTAATCGAAAAATGCTTGAATTATTGCCAAATGAATGAATAATATATTATAGTCTAACTCTATATGTAAAACATCTAATAATATTGTTGAGTTAGAAATTCTCTATCCCGTAAAATTTTTAAATTCCTTAAATTTCAATAGATTTCCCTAAAATATGTTAAAATAAAAAAAAAATCCAATTATGTTACTCCATAACATCAATCCAAGCATATGTTTATGTAATGATACACAGTTGTTCATAATTGAGTTGGGAACAAAAGTAATTGAAACTCAAATACTTACATGTTTACATTGCGGTGAGAAAATATATATTCATCGAATTGTTATTTCAATAAATGAAGAAAAATGACCTGTAATATTAAAAAAGAAGACAATTTTCAATAAGAGTATGTTGCTGCATGACCATAAATAAGAGTCAATGTCAAAAATTGCAACAGATTGGCCTTTATTTACATGATCATATATTTTGTTATGGTCAATTATATGTTGTACTTTCTAGGGTTATATCATAAATAATAATAATAACAACAACAACTATACCCATAGATATTTACTGACCTTTCTAATTGTTTGTATTGTATTATATGATTATTTATTGCAATAATTATTTTTGTTATATGGAAAATATTTTATAATAATATAATTGTTAATTATTTGTTATAATTATTCATTTATTACTAATATTTCTAAATAATTGGAGTAGCAGTATAAAATAAATTATATATCAATATTCAAGCTCAATGGCTACGATAAGAATGTTCATATTAATGAATAAAATGCCCTAGAAAAAATATTATTTATAGAGAAATGCTACATGGTCCAACACTTTTTGTCTTATCCCAACTAGCATAAAATATTTGTACTATATCCATCCACTTACTTATTTTATCCAACTTAGAATAAAAATATAAGTATTTTATGTTAGTTGAGACAAAAAGTGCTGTGACAAATAACATTTCTCTTCTCCATATTCATGACCTTCCTACTAGAAAAGAAGAATTCCAAATGTCGATCTTTTTCTACAATGAGTTAGTTGATTCCTGCTTATTCTATCATTCAAAACAAATTAAGTTGTTTTTTGTTAAAAAAGCAAATGATGCTAAATTGTTGCATTCATAGCCGTAGTTGCATGAAAATATTCAGAGACCTAAACATATTCAACTTTTATAATCATAATTACATTTATTATTTATATTTTTAGTTGTAATGTATATCTTATTTCAAAATCCTTATTAATTATAAAATATAAATTATTCTTCATTTTTCTATTTAATTCCCTTATTTTGAAGCATAATTTTATTTAACTTTTTGTTGTAAAATTTTTATTTTTTAATAGCTCTGTTGATACAAAAAATTTTATCAATCTTGCGACATTAAAAATTACTACATTAAAATAAAGGTATGACAAAAAAAAATATTTTATTACAATTTTTTTTCAATTTTTGATCATCTATTATATCATGATTTCATACATAATCAATTTTTTTTATTATAAGTAGAAAAACATTTTGTGCAGGAAAGAAATGTAAACAATAAATTATTTTTGCATTAATATGCATGGATGTTCATACCAACAAGGTAATTACTTTATATAATATGATTATGATAAGCTATATCTATAGATTGAGTATTGAGCTTTATCTATATCTTTGATATTACATGCAAGACATAAAATTTACTTGCTAGACTGTTATTTATTGCTTTGATACTTGCTAGATTGTTATTTGTTGTTTTGATTTGTCTACAAAATGGTGGTGTAAAGCATATTTCCAATATAAAAGTAGTTTTAAAAAATTACAATGAATAAATATCGCTACAATAATTGCAGTATCCTTGAATAATCGTTTGATATTAACAATTATATAAAAGACATTATAATTTGACTTTTAAAATAATATACATCTTTTAAGGACCAAACTCTATTAATTTTCCAATCCAATCAAACTAAAAATATATTTTCTTCATGTGTAATAAATTCTTTTATAATATAACAACAAACCTAATAACTGTTATATTATTTACAATTTTTGTAAAAAAAAGCCATTTTAGATATAAATTGTATTATTTTTATTAATACTCATTTTCTTTCATATCATACATGTATTGTATAATTTTTTTATTCCCTCGCAACAGGATAGTCACATGTTAGTTTGTAACATTACTATTTGACTTAAGAAAAGAAGTTCTCAAATAGTAAATTGCGGTCATTGTCACTTTCAGACGGGCCGTTATCTTTATCCGAAGTTGAAAAATATAGTAGCAATATATTTTTGTTTTGTCCCTTCCTATTATTTTCGAAAATATTTAAGAATTTATTTATTGCTATTACATAATTAATAAAATTTAAATTTTATTTTTAATATTAAATAAAATTTTAAAACTATTATAATAGATTTAGACTGAATAATTTTATTTTTTAAAATTAAAAATAATTAAGTCTTAATAATTTATTTTTAAAAAAATTTAAAGCTAATTAAAATTATTTAAAATGAGGGGTTAAGTATTTTTAAAAATGTTCACGGCTCTATCCCTGTCTGTAAGGAATACTCACATGTCATTAGAATCTCACACTTTCTAATTTCTATGGTCAAACTTATATATTACTGCTCTCTCTTCACTTTTCAGTTTCCACTTCTTTCTGCTTAGGGTTTCTTTCTTTCTCTTCCTTCTCTAAGTCTCCTGCGGGAATTTTCAGCGATTCAAGGGCGAAAATCTTGCTGTTTATTTGACATCAAGTGAACGAATTATTTTTCCTATGATGTTTGCTTTGATTTGCTTTATTTTTAGTTTAGTTCGACCTTGATCTTGATCAGTATCTTAAGAACGTGATCGGAGGAGAGTTCTCGATTCGATTCTATGAGCGAAACAATGTAGGGAATTTGCTTAAATTTGAGCTTAAGTGTGCATGTACTGGTTCATATGGAAGGATTAAATCTGTTTTGCAGTTGAATAATGTCTGGAATTGCTTAATTTTTTTACTCGAATAAATTTGCTTTGATGTGAAGTAGATTTTGGATCAGCTTGATGTTGAAACGTTTGCGAAATTTGGTTTAATTTGAGGTAAATATAATGTGTTTTGGAAAACATGTAGCTTCTTCATTTTCTGCTTTTATTCATTTATTGTTTTGGTAACATATGTGTGAAGTTTGTCTTTGCAAGAAGTGCAAGATTGGGGTTTTCTGTATTCCTGTCATGATTAGATTATGTATGTGCTTGTGTTGATTCAAGTGTTTTTATGTCCTCTATTTTATATGATGTTTATAAGTGACTTTTAGTTAGGGCTTGTAATTGGCTTCTTAAAAATCCTGAATTTTGCTTAATTTTGAAATTATCATGTATTTTAGACTTTACGTGTTTGTTTTGTTTAGATAGAGGCTTACGGCTACGTATGTCTGTTTTGAACTTTATGTAGGGGTTGGTTATGTGTTCGGTAAAGTGCAGTGAGTAATGGCACTTAGACGTCCTGCTCCAGAGGCGGCTGAGATTGCAATTGGGTCCATAGGGCGTGGATATGATGTTACAGCAGATTTAAGGCTGAAATACTGTAAAGGGAATGCAAAAGATTCACTATTGATTGAGATTGATGAAGGTGGCGGCAGAGAGATTGTTTTGCCTGGTGGGATTGATATCCCAAATGTGCCAAAATCAATACAGTGCGATAAAGGGGAGCGAACAAGGTTTAGATCAGATGTCCTCTCATTTCAGCAGGTAATTTTGCTTTTTAAATTTCTAATGATTGCGATTTATTTGACTTTCATGTGATATACATTGTGCATGGTTTGCCTATCAAGGAATAGGAAATTCTTTTCATTCTTTTGCGTTTTCTGAAATATAGGTTTTCCTTGGACAATTAGCTTCTCAGTGCATTGTTTTTTTTTTCTTCTGCATTTCTTATCATCAATCAACAATAAAACGTTGTAACTTGTAGGAGGATCGCCTCAGTTATATCAATTCTTTGCACTTGACCAAAAGTTTTCTCCCATGTGTATACTTGCTATTAAGATGGTGTTTTACATTATGGCTGTGTTTAGAGGAAGTCGTACAAGAAATAAAGATTTATAGCACTTGAGATGTGAGGGGATGTCATAGTTTGTGTTTGGATTTTGGTTCTTAGGATGGGCCTCATGTTGGGATTGTTTTAAGATGCTGGGTTGGGCTGTTTGATGGATTTTTTTTTCTTCGTTGACCTGCATGCATCCATTATCTCACTGAAAAGAAAACAAGTTATGATATATCAATTTCGAATGTCTACTTTGTTTCGGATTCTGTGAATTACCCTTTTTCTCATCTTTCTTACATTTCTTTTTCCCTCACAGATGTCAGAGCAATTTAACCAGGAATTGTCATTGACTGGAAAAATTCCCTCTGGTCACTTCAATACAATGTTTGAATTTACAGGCTGTTGGCAGAAAGATGCAGCTAACACCAAAACCCTTGGTTTTGATGGGGTATTCATTACACTTTATACAGTTGCATTACAAAAATCTCAAATGGTACTTCGTGATCATGTTAAGAAGGCTGTTCCTTCATCTTGGGAACCTGCAGCATTAGCGAAGTAAGTCTTCACAGCTCTATTTTTAGTCAAATTATGAGATTGCTGTAATCTTCATACCTCAATTAGATTTTAAAAAGCTTATCCAATAATAACATGTTGGCTGTACTCTTGCCATCCAAGTGATACTTCTCTTTGTTTATTCCAGAATTTTTTCATGTTTATTTATTATCTTAGTTATATTTGGAGACTGCAAATTAGCTTTTGTATTTTGGTTTCTGCAGTTTGAGAGAAATTCCCAAAATTATATAGAGAATGACTTACTTCAAGATTGCAGTCTGTATTAGTTTGAATTGGCATGTGTTTGCTGCATTAGTTAAATAGCGCAATCTATTATGGGTTAGGTCTTCACTATTAGTTTGTTTGTTCTATAGTACATCATGAGGTACAAAATTGATTACCATTTGAAAACATTCAAGCTTGCTGTATTGGATTTGAAGCTGAGATGTTCACAATAAGTTTTGTTCTTCTAGGTTCATTGACACATTTGGCACTCATATTATTGTTGGTGTGAAGATGGGTGGGAAGGATGTCATATATATGAAACAGCAGCATTCATCAGTTCTTCAGCCAGCTGATCTACAAAAGAGATTAAAGGATATGGCTGATAAGAGGTTTTTGGATACCAGTGGACAGTATAGTGTGGCTTCTGAACAAATTTACCAGAATAACAAGGTTCGTGGCAAATTATTTACTTAAGCTATGTTTTTCTCTGAGTTTTAGAACTGAAATTTTGATTGGACAATGGTTATTTGTGTTTATGGTTGTGATTCCATAAAATCGAGTGGACTAATTTACCAACATCCATAGACTTAATATTATTTTCAGTTGAACTTGTCATTATTTGATAATATAAAACATACAGTTATTTTTATTTGATATTTAGTTTTCAAGGATTTACTGAATAGATAGGTAATTTTGAGGTGTTAGAGGATCTCCGTAAGAACATTTTAAGCTATAGGTGGATTATTAATTATGGATCAGGCTGGCAGGATGCATCTTTAATCCCATAATTGAAAGGTGATTATGGAAACTTTTTTTTTTTTTGTTTGCATGAGATATTACTTTCCCATGTGAAATAAAATGCAGAATAGAAGTGGTGTTGTATTGTAATCCTGTGAATGGCTTATTGAACTGAATACATAAAGAGCAAATTGCTCTTTAGAACTTAAACACTGTTGGCTAGCTGAAAACGGTTTGCATTAGATTATTCTGTTCAAATTGTATTGCAATTTGAATCTGTCTTAATTGTGAACTTAGATGATTATTCATAAAAATTTAGAAGACCTGCTATTTAATTCCCCTAATATAAAATGGTGTTTGCTATACTTGAACCGTTTTGATTCTGCAATTAATTGTTCCTAGTTGAAAGCAGCTCATGAACCTACCTCTCACTATTCACCAGAAAATCGAAATATTTCAAAGCAGTGCAGGTTTGAGATCTACAATTGCTAGTTGTTGTGAATGACATCTGTCTGGACAATGCTACTGCAATCCTCAAGTATCTTCTGTATATGACACATCCTACAGTGTAACAGTAAGCTAACAACTGATATGTAATGGCCATTACCTTAACAAACAGGCTTTTATGTTAGACCCAGCCTTCATATGGGTTACCCACAAACATGCTCAGATGAATATTCTTATTCGGTTAATTTTCTATTCTTAGCATCTTATCTGATCATTTTTGTTTCAGTTGGAAATCAGGGAGCAGCGGCTGAGGTTTGCTGATACCAGTCCCTCAAGTTCTTATTCTCATAAGGAGGTGTGTTTGTCAGATATTGCATTCTTCACATTATAATATTTTTTGGATGGTCTTGATGAAATCTTTGTAATCAAAGCCCATTGAAGGATTTTGCTAGAGCTATGGGTTTTCCCGTATCAAAATTATAGTTACACTCATTCTCATTTACTGTAATTGCAGGATATTGTGAGAATTTACAAAAGAAGAGGTGGTAATGATAACAAGGGGCTATCCCATAGTGAGTGGTTACACACTGTTCAATTTGAGCCTGATGTAATCTCAATGTCCTTTATCCCAATCACCTCTCTATTGAATGGAGTCCCAGGGAGTGGGTTCCTGAGCCATGCCATAAATCTATATCTACGATGTGAGTTGAAACTGTTCTCCAGTTTGTAAATTTGTTGGATTAATGTTGTTTCTTATTATGGCCAAATTTATCCTCATGCTGCATATGCGTGCTATTTATTTATTCTTTCTACCCCATTGATTCTTCTCAAGGTCTTCATATCATTGTCATTTGATGCATGTTTTGAGATACCTAAATATAGATTATAATCTATTCATACATTTCATTTACTCATAATGCTGCGAGATATTGTTGGACCATTCAAAATAACTTTGTCAATGTGCTTATCCTTACCAGATAAGCCCCCAATTGAAGAGCTGCACCAGTTTTTGGAATTTCAACTGCCAAGGCAATGGGCACCAGTTTTCAGTGAACTTCCCCTCGGCCCACAAAGGAAACAACATAGTACAGCATCTTTACAGTTTAGTCTCATGGGACCTAAGCTTTTTGTGAATACCACTCCGGTAAAGCCTCTGCTCTTGTTGTATTTCTTTGTGGCTGTGCCTAATAGTTTCGACTGCAAAAGTTTAGTAGCTTATATATTGTATATTACCTTAGGAATAGCAATACATCCAAATTTATTTGCTTAGAAATTGAAAAGGTTAATATGGCTAACAGGCTAAGAGATGACCGGAATTGTTGTGTACACTCGTCATAACAATGCACTTACCTTGAAATCTGATAGATTTTGCATTTTTCAAATTCTTTACTGTTGTAGTATGAAAATATTAGCGCAATCTAGAAGGCCGTAAAAATGTGTTTATTAGTATTTGCAAATTGCAGTAATGTTTATGGAGGTGGAATTATGATATTATAATACCTGCGCAGTATTTAAGTATGATGATTGTTGTGAGATAATGGAAGATATTTTAATAATATTCTTATTTAGTTTGATTTATGTAATTAGGGATATGTAGAGATTTATTTCCTAGTTTGTCTTGTTTCCTATTCTTTATATATTTGTTTCCTATTTTATATTCATAGAGTTGTATATATAGGGTTTTCTACTATCAATGAAATTATCGATTTATCTCCATTCTTATTTCTTTACATGGTATCAGAGCCATGGGTTCCAATGGAGCCCTACTTAGAAATCGATCCAAGAGTTATACTTAAGTGAGCATCTCTTTGTCATAGTTGGATTATCATAAGTGATCCATTTTGTTTTTCTGCCCTTAAACGTAGACTATGTAATTTTTTTTGGGTTACTCTTGTCGGGTGACATTTGTTATCGATATATCTCGCTTGACTTTCCTCGGATTGTATGACATCCTCTCTTACCTGATTGGGTCTACATTGGTGTAGTGTGAAGCCTTTTGTGTTACAGGTTTTGTCGGTTGGTATGATATTTTCTACCTGGTTGGGTCTACACTAGTGTGGTGTGAGGCCTTTTGTGATACAGGTTTTGGAGCTCTTTGTTTTTTACATCTGTAACAAGTTGAACATGATTGATATTTATGCTTCAACTTGAGGAGGAGTGTTGTGAGATATTGGAAGATATTTTATTATTATTCTTATTTAGTTTGATTTATGTAATTAGGGATATGAGATTTATTTCCTATTTTGTCTTGTTTCCTATTCTTTATATATTTGTTTCCTATTTTATATTCATAGAGTTGTATATATAGGATTTTCTACTATCAATGAAATTATCGATTTATCTCCATTATTGTTTCTTTACATATCCCAAGTTGGAAAATACATTCCAAGTCACACCAAACTTTGAATTTTGTTAAAGACTACACCGTAAATAGTTTAGCTAACAAACACCAAACTAAGAAATATCCTGATTTTTTATTGGTAATTAGACTCCTTGTCTATGAGATCCAATTGATATCCAACCCCTATTTCACCATCACAGAATTCAGACTTGGGGATCTAAAACAGCGCACACATAAAACCAAAGAGAATCCATCTGCTGTTGTAGTTGGAATGAGAAAGACAGAGAAGATCCACTCTTATTTTGATACTTCATCTTTTGTGGCACTTCATTTCCTGGTATAATAATGCCCAAGTGCCGACATTGCTCAAACTGCACCATGAAAACAATGATGTTACACATTTAATATTGTGATTCACTCCATGGTGCGGCTGATAATAATAAGTCAATAATGCAAGAAAACTATATACACATACCAGAATATGGTCTATTATTTTATTAAATTCTTTCCCATCCAAATTGATGCAATTGCCAAAGTCAAGCTGCTCAACACCTGATGATACCAGAGGTGCTGATTCCAGAGATGTGCAATTTGCTGCATAAAGCCATATTAGATGTTCTGGAAGTTCCGGTAAATGTTTTAGTCTCTTGCAATCTCTTAACACCAGTGTATGTAGACCTGAAAGCTGTTTGATGCTTTCAGGTAGTTGGTGTGTACCACTTCCACATGCACTAAGTTTCCCAAGACTATCTAAATTCCCCAACTTCTCTGACAGTTTACTTAGATTTACACACCCATCGATATATAAAATCTTAAGATCAATCAGATTGCAAATGCTGTCTGGAAGATTCTCTAGCCTTCAGCATCCAGACATGTACAAGTAACGAAGTTGAAAGGGAAACCGAAAGAATGAGGGCGCTTTATCTATTGCATTTCTCGGATGCCTTTTATAACACGAAATGTTTGGAATCTCTGTGAGTTTTGAGCATCCTCTCGGATTAAAACACTCAAGACTTATCAAATGAAGGCAGCTCGGCAAACGGCAAAGACTAGGACAACCATCTAGTGTCAGTTCAGTAAGCTTGCTCAAACATTTAACAGATGTGGGAATCTCAACCAAACTTGTACAGTATCCCAATTCTAAAACCTCGAGATTGAAGGCTCTAGACAAGTCTGGAATTTTTCTCAACTTCTCACTGAACCCGAGATCAATCCTTTTCAAATTTGCAAGATTATGCGACAAGGAATTACAAGACTCATAATATTTCAAAAAGTTCAAATAAAAAAAAAAAGAAAATTAAACTTGTAAAGTATAAGGACGTAGCATCCTAATTGAAACTATTCCAAAGTTCTTCAAAGTGACTATAAGGCATTTTTAGTTCCACAAGTTTCTCTGCACAAAAACTTCATGGCAAAGATTTCGAAATGTATCCATACCAATAGAAATACCTCAGTCCATCAGCGGGAAATTCGAAGTCTTGAGGGAGATGTACTTTGATGTTATCTTTGAAAATTATACATTCTCTTAAATGCTTTTAGACTTAAGCTTATTTATCGGATTTTGGACATGTATAGTGATATTCCTTTAATTGCACTTGTCCCCTAAATACAACCACTCAACGCTAATTTAGCATTCTATATATTATTTTTCAAGCTCAAAACATGAGCGGGAAAAAAGGAGGACAAAGTTTTTGATCCTTACCTTTTCTTCAGTCAATATGTAATATATTTTATCATGATTCCACAATATGCTACGCTTCTTTAACTTTTTTTCCTCACAATAAATTTCTTTTGCCATTTGCTGTATCAAGTCATGCATATGAATACCATTTTCGGGAGAAATAGATATGAGAGACTTA
>CATIWF010129235.1:0-16749 GCA_949630135.1 Balakata baccata
CTGCTCCCCTTCTCCCTTTATAACCGAAACATAAAGGCTAGAAAGACTTAAAAGCCCTTCAAACAACTATTCTAAACCCTAACAATAATATTCTAGAAGTTTCTTACCAACAAATCCTAAACCTAGTATTTTATTATCAACATCTTTGCAATTTTTTTTTTAAAATAATATTTATGGAAGAATTTATCTTGGTGTAGATCCCGGAGGTACATTTATCATATTACGTCAAATGTCACTTCAAATTATATTATTAACTCATATGTTTAAAAATCAAAATATGTGAAATATTTTTTATCTGAAGTGGCATATAACGTGATATAATACACGTATTTTCGATATCCACGTCAGATAAATTTTAGCATAAATATTGTTTTGAAATAAAATTATAAAAATATGATGCTAAATCAATACAAAATAAAAATTACTACTATTTTGGTACAAATACCATATAAAAAATTCATTTTACCCGTCCTCAATTCTATTGAATTGCAGTGAGGCTGTGGTGTAAATGGAACCCTGCAGTGGCATTCTCCTCGCCTTTTGTTTTCTGATCCTACTCTCAACTTTTCTACCAATTGTATTTGTTAATGGACTATTTCATAATAATACGAGGCTGTTGAAGGAATATATGAAATGATATATAGTGTAACTACGATTTATTATTACAAATAATAGAAAAGTAGAAGAGCCAAGATTTAATATTTCATCAGTAAATTAATTTAATTATATAGTGATAGATATTTAATTGTTTTATTTACTTTGGTTAATGTGAATCCAATAATTAATAAGTATGCATATATAACATTATGGTTGGATTAATTTACAGATAATATACTGCATGTAGTCTATACAAAAAATTTTCCTGCTATATCTTCTTGAATCTTGAAAAAAAAAAAAACAAAGCAAAAAAGTCAGGATTTGAATAATTAAACAGTATGAAATAAAATGAAAAAAGAAAAATTGGGATAAAATAAATTTTTTTACTAGAACTTTGATATTTATAGTAAAATAATACCAAAATTTTATTTTGTATCAATTTGATATCATATTTTTACAATTTGGTTTAGATGAAAGTATTTATAATATTTACGATAGAATTTATCTGATGTGAACATAAAAAATACATGTATCATGCTATGTTATATGCCACTTCAAATAAAAATATTGCATATTGTCAACTCATATGTCTAAAAACTAAAATATGTGACATGTGAATATTGTAGATATCTATGAATTTTACCATAAATATTATAGATATTTTGATATCCATATCAGATGAATTTTAACGTAACGTAAATATTGTAGATCTTTTATCAGAAATAAAATTTAAAAAGATGTGATATTAAATTGAAACAAAATAAAAATTTAGTACTATTTCAATATAAGTACCAAAATTTTATTACAAGGAATTCATTTTACCCAAAAAGAAAAAATTGCAAAGATGTTCGAGTTAATTGAAACTCAAAATTTCAGGATTCTGAAATACGATTTTTGGAATCCGAATCTCATATGGAACAAAATCAGTATTATATAATTAAATTCAATTCAATTTTATTCCAACTTCAAATTTCATTTGGAAATAAAATTAGTATTACTAATTAAAATTTTGTAGTCCTCTAAACTGATACCCAAAACGATCTCATGTGAGCTTAAACCCATAGAATACGCACTGTCGTAATGGAATTTTTGCAAGTTCCGGCTCAAGTCAGCGACTAGACTACCAATTTTCCTGCTACGAATATGTGCGGCTATGAGCTTTCTTTTTTATTGAATTTATGCCAATTGCAAAGAACATTCTCAAGTCTCAGCATGCACCCAAAAAAAACCCCTTTAAACCCCGATTATCCTTTCAGAAATTTTTTCCATAAATGAATCAGAAAACTCTACAAGCTCTGCTTTTTGCTAGAGGGCTACTCAGGTCACCGAGGTCACTGTTAAATTATAGCTGCTAAATTTTGTTCCTTCGTGTTTGAATGCCTAGAAAACTAGCAAACGAAAGAAACCCATTAGTGATTTATGTTCAATGATTGATCTTTTCGTTTTTTTTTTTTTTACTTCGGGTACATGACAATTTGTACTGGTGTAAAGACTGAAGAGGTTTCCTATTGCTATGCACTCATTTTGTTGTTTACGCTGGTTGAATAATCACTGAATTATATATTTATGTGTAATGTGGAAGTGTTCTGGTGATTGGATTAATTGGTTTTATTGAGGCGGTCTGTAGACTGTATTTTTTGTTTCTTTCAGATTATTACTGGGTTTTCAATGCATTTCAGGATTGCTGCGCTGTTTATCAGCATATTGGGTCTCGATTATATGGAAGCGCTGGGTCTGCTCGCTTCTGAGACGATGAAATAACAATTGACGCAAGTTCAACTGGTGAATAACTTCGTGCAGATCTTTCTCTTGATTTTCTTATTTAATATTTGGGAACCATTTTGTTCTATAATATAATATAGATTCTGGTAGTGAATAAGCTTATTGATTTTTTCTTTGCTAGTAGTTTAAAGTATATTAGCTTTTGATTTTTCTATTCTGTTTTCTGGTTTGTTTACCTGTTACATTTTCTTATATGAAATTTTTCTTTGCGTAAAAGAAAATAATAATAAAAAGTGGGGAACGCAGCAGAAGAAGTAGGAATTTGGAAACTGTCTTACTCGTTCTTGAATTTTCTAAAATGTGACTTAAAGAGAAAAAATTTTCGTGAAATGTTTTGTTAAGTGTTATTCCCTAGATTTACAGTTTTTTCTTGTTAATAACTGATTTCGTCCTAACTATATGTTCTGCATTGTATTGTCCTCTCTTTCAGTTTGCATAATAGTATTAACTTTGAGATGAATTTGGTTCACTGATTGATGACTGCCTTCATCTTCTATCATCTGCTGGCTCCTTCTCAGTAGGGTTTACAAGGCGCCAAGCAATTGAAGTTGCTCATTCATTAGCGAAATTGTCAAGTTTTTATTCTGATATCATGGTTTGGAACAACCCACCAAGTTTTACCCAGACTTTGCTTTGTAATGACTGTTTTTGAGTTTTAATGCTAAAGTTATTGCTTTCAAAAAAAAAAAAAAACTGAGATATGCAACTTTGCAACTTTGCATGTTAATTTCCACGTAATGATACATCTTCTCAAATTTGGTTGCAGTTTGCATAAAAATATAGTGTCCTGCCTGCTTTTGTGAGGATATTATATTCTTCAGTGATTACATGAAAATGTCTGGGTGCAAAAAGCCTTCTCGAAGTGGTAGACCCTCAATTACATACAGGTGCAATAAATTTGAGGGGGCATCTTTTGATCTTGCTGAAGTTGTCCTTGATGAAAATGTCTCAACAACGTCTAAGAAGAAAAAACACAGTGGCATAAATACTGAACTGAAGTACCCTGAGATACTAAGCACAACAGAGCTTATCTCAGCAATAGGGCAGATATGGAATCGTGTAAATTCCCCTCCTATCTCTGAATCAGAGGAGAAATCAAATCATAATTTTGGTACTCAGAAAAATATTATCCTGGGTGATCTCACTGGGGAGGATGTTGGAGTGGATGCTCTAAAAGATGATGGTAGTTACTTCAGTGTTGATCGAAGGACTGTTGGTAATTTTACCTCGCTTGTGCAACCAAAGTTTGAACTTCTCAAAGTAACCCAGAAGATATGTGTGTTTGGAACTTCTAGTGAGAAGTTCCAATCACTTCCGCAGCTTTTGAAGAGAAATACCAAATTCTCAAACGAATATTGGAAGGAAAAGGGGCTTGCTAGTGTAGGAATCGCATATGAATTGCAAAGAATGTATGGATGGATGAACAAAAGAATTGCAGCTGAATCGCACTATGTTGTCAATGTCAGTGAGATTGAGGATAAGACAACTGATAAAATGTGCATTTCTGGATGTACAATGGACCGTGCAGATGGTAGCATTTCTAGAGATGCAATCCAAGGTGGTAGCTTTTCTGGATGTACAGTGGAATGTGCAGATGGTAGCATTTCTAGAGATGCAACCCATCTTGGAAAGATCTTTGATATGAGAAGTTCTGACTTCTATTCTTTGACAGTCAAATCAAAAGATGCATCATTTTGTGATAATGTGAAAGTGGCAGTGGAAACAGAACAAATAAGTTCCCTCCACTCTGATTATTTCCTTGGGTCTCTCTATGATTCTAATGTAAATGGTAGTATTTCATGGGCACCAAATTCTACTCTATGTGCAGATTATCGTATTGGCTCTTTAGCTCCACATGAAACTACACATACAACATTCCAACATAACATTGATGACAACAACTTCACTGAAAACGCAGAAAAACAACCTCAAAAGCTTGTTGCTGAATGTAAAAATATAAGGAGTATTCATTCACCAACATGTGAAGGACATCATCATGCTCTTGCTAAGCAAGAGCATGCTTATGCTGGTGCATTCGCTGGTATATTTGTTAGCCTTTGTCTACATCCTGTTGACACAGTAAAGACAGTTACTCAATCTTCTCGTGCAGAGCAGAAGTCCATCTGTGACATTGGAAGGTCAATTGTTTCAGAAAGAGGTAAAACTGAAGTGTTTGTGCTCGGTGGCTGTCTATAGAACTTCTTGGATTACTGTGTAAATATCTGTAAGGTATTGCGTGGATTGACAAGGTAGAGTTTTCAGGTATAACTGGGTTTTATCGGGGAATTGCTAGCAATGTTGGATCTTCAGCTCCAATTTCTGCCATTTACACTTTTACATATGAATCAGTTAAAGGATTGCTGCTTCCTCTTTTCTCTAAGGTGATATTAACTTTTCATTCTTTCCAACTTTCTTATTTTAACAATGCATTTGTTGTTTTTACCTATTGTGCTTGAGAGAGGCGAAAATAGACATGTTGTAATGCATGGCATTCTCTTTATTCTCTATTGTGATGCTTATCTGCCTTCTGAAAGTCTTACCTTCTACTGTTTGCAGGAATATCACTCTCTTTGCCATTGCATTGCTGGTGGGTCTGCAAGCATTGCAACTTCCTTTGTTTTTACTCCCAGCGAGCGTGTAAAGCAGCAGATGCAAATTGGTTCACGCTATCATAACTGCTGGTATATTATTCAGTCTTGCCTTGTTCCTTAAGTTCAGTCCTGCTTCCTGTTTATGGACTTAATTTGGTATGCTCATTATATTTTCTTAATCATTGGAATCATTTCTTTGCTTAGCTTACGTATTCTTCTGATGTCCTTAAGACATAATTCCACAGTGACCAATATTGTTCCTAGCTTTTTCTTTATTTATTGTTACTTCACATGCTATGACTTTTCTTTGCAGGAATGCACTGATTGGAATTGTTAGAAAAGGTGGTTTACCTTCACTATATGCTGGGTGGGGAGCTGTACTCTGCAGGAATGTTCCACACTCCATTATCAAGGTTAAAAGTCTTTCTACGTAGATTTTAGGGCCAATAAGGAATTCATGAATTCATATTTTCAGGTCATAAAGCAGTTAAGAAACCATTTTACACCCATTTTTGATATCTGAAATTGTATTTGCTGTGGCTTGTGCCTGTCTGCTGTTTGTTCTGCTTTCTGGTCCAGCATCTGATGCTGAGGATATATTCACCATTATGCAGTTTTACACATATGAGAACTTGAAGCAGTTGATGTTGTCATCACAAAAATCCACTTCTCAACCCAACACATTACAAACGGTTTGTTTGTCTCCCTTTTCCTATATATACCCATGTACTTCCACCTTTTTTAGTGTAGCAGTCAACTATAGTGCAGTTCTTGCTTCCTGATAGCTGGCTGCTAGCAATTTCAGGATATTCTGAGAAATTTCTACTGCTGCAGCTAGTTTGTGGAGGGCTAGCAGGATCCACTGCTGCTTTATTTACTACTCCTTTTGATGTGGTGAAGACAAGACTACAGACACAGGTTTGTAAGCATTGACTTAATATCATGGAACCCTTATAATCACTGTTGCAAAGTGAAGTGTTTGTACATCATTTTCTTAGTACCATATATGTGCCTAAACACACATTTTCTACCTTCATCTGTTCATGGAACAATGAATTCATTGTGCTTCTTCAACTGCTATCTAAATATTTACAATCCTTTGTTTCAATTTATTTTCCAGAAAATATTGTCAATATAACTCAAGATCAATGTTATGTGAAAAAGATGGAATTTATCATGTGCAGTAGGTTTCTATTGGACAGGAAGTTTCTGGTACTGCTAGTCTTTTGTGTATGTAGGTGTAGATCAGGCCTACTGAAGTCAGTGCCTAAACTTTTGTTAGTACTTTGCCATATTCATGACTTATGCGTGGCCGCGCCTCCTAGGCAGCTATGATCATATATATATATCTTATCTATCATAAGTTGGTTTTCCGCAGATTCCTGGTTCCATGAGGCAATATGACAGTGTGTTACATGCCCTTAAAGAAATAAGCAAGACTGAAGGTCTGAAGGGGCTCTACAGGTATGTGTTACTTGTGATATTTGCATTTGCATTCGCATTGAAAATTTGTCTTTTTTATTTTACTCTTTAGTTTGAAACAAGCGAAACACTTGAAGTTTCCAAGTGATCTTTATTAAGGAGCTTGACCTTGCAATAACATTAAAACTGTTTTTTTCCCCTGAAAAAGATGATAAATTTGACCATGTAGAAGTGCATATATGTGATAATTTATTAGAACTTCGAAATAACTGTGAAGGATTTTTTTTTTTTAATTATTTTCAACATTTTAAAATCTCTTCAAAGAATTTCTTGTATGGTTTTCAAGTGTCATAATTCTACTGTGACTTGTGGAAACCTGGGATATATGTCAAGAATGTGTGACGATTATTCTTTTTATTTCCATGATCAGGGGATTGATTCCTAGATTGGTTATGTATGTGTCTCAAGGAGCAATATTCTTTGCATCCTATGAATTTTTCAAAAGATTATTTTCTTTAGAAGTTTCGCAATCCTATGCTCAAAGAATTCAGTATAAAGAAAGCATGGAAGATGATCCAAAAGAATTGCAGTTGCCATGATAATCAACATCCCGGTCATCACATTTGCCCTTATAGAAGGTTAATTGTTGCCAAATGCTGATTATCCGAGGATGCCTATACCGTGCCTATACCGCGATGTATCTTTTGATGACATGTGTTGAAGAAACAAGATATGCCGCAGTTGGAAGGAACTGTTAGCAGTACCTGAAGGGATTGCCATTTCTTTTTTTTTTTGTTTTGGGGTATGCCATTTTCTGGTGCTGAATGAGATATGAGCTTTTTCCCTTTGCCATTCTTCAGCACCATTTGCATAGTTGAAAAACATTGACTAGGATACTTGAGCTAGTTGTTACGGGAATCAATTTTGCTGTATAATTGAGGGTACCTACTACCCAGTTTTCCTAAAGGTAATTACACATTTGAACCCGTAGAAATGGTATTGTTGGAGCCAAAATTTTGCCATTGATTAATATTCAATTGTAATTTTGTTATAACATGCAAATGCCTGAAAACAGGGGGCTATTTTTTCAATATATTCTTTCTTTTGCATGGTGACCTCAAATCAAACGACCTTTTCTTCCTTTTGTCTTTCTTTTTCTTTTCTTTAAATAATTTTCTTTCAAGATTTGTAGAAACGTAAAGCTTAAAATTACTGACAATAGGAGGGAGCGGTTTCCGATGAGTTATGCTTTCAAGCTAAAATCATATACATTTCTTTTTCTATCTTTTATGTTTCCCAATGCAATCAATCAGTCCATTACCAAGTGGTCAAGACAATGGTTTTAAATATCCTTTTTATATTTAAAGTTTTATTAATATTATGCATATGAAAATATATTTCTATGCAATTCTGCTTAGATTCTTTGCATTTAATATATGCTGTAATTTTTAATTTTTTTTGTATTGTTTAGTTTTAGTGATGAATTTTGAAATATGGTTTTTTCTTTTTTGAGAAATATGGTTTTTTCTTTTATATTTAATAAAATATCTTTCACCATAAAAAATCAAGATACTATTTTATAATGAAGTTGTTTATTTAATAGTATTTATTATGTCTATATTAAAAAATTATTATGGAATTTATATTTTTAAAATAAAATTAATATTTATATAAATGTTTATTAACTTCGTATACTATTTATTAAACTTTATTGTTCATTTAGATGATTTTACTAGTTATTTTTTAAAATTTACGGTGCTGACAGATGATACAGTCATATTCAATCTGATACTGTTGTACTGATTCCAATACTAATATGTTATACGAAACCGTTATTTAAAACCCTGATCAAGAGAATGGAGTAAAATGATTTTTTTTAACAAAATTTTGGCATTTGCATCAAAATGATACTAAATTTTTGTTTTGTATCAATTTAATACCATATCTTTACAATTTTGTTTAAAAACAATTTTTGCTATAGAATCGTTTGATGTGAACACTAAAGATACACATGTTATACCACATTATATATCACTTCATATAAAAAAATATCATATTTTGGTCTTTAAACATATAAGTTTATAATATGTGACAGTTTTATTGGCATTATTTGTGCAGCTCCGATGTCCATGTTAAATGAATTTTATCATAAATATTATTTTGAAATAAAATTGTAAAAATGCTAATATTAAATTGATAAAAATAAATAAATAAAATATAAAATTGTAAAGAAGCTAATATTAAATTGATAAAAATAAATAAATAAGATTTTTGTATCATTTTAATACAAATACCAAAATTTCTTTACAAAAAAATTCATTTTACCCCAAGAGATTGCCTCAAAACTTAAAAGATAAAAAAACAGTGGCCATGAAACATCTCCCAATCTTTACAAATTTCTTTCTATTCTGAATATATATAAATTGCTTGCTAAAATTTTGAAGTAATTGTTTTAATTATAAGATTATTTCCTATCCATAATCATATAATTCTGCAAATATTCGTTCAAAATGCTTCATTAGATGAAAAACAAAAATTGAATAAAGGGTTTTTTTTTTTAAATTCTATTTTATCCTCAAAATTATATATATATTTTTTCTCAAATTTCTGACCTACCAAGAATTTCTGTTGAAACTCAATAATGTAATGTCAAATTCAGGAAGAGAAAGAGGAGAAAATCAGGAAGCATGCTCTATGGGACAAAAATGTGCCAAATTTCCCATGCAAAGTAAGCAAGAACATGTCCTTCAAAAGGTGACACAGTATGGCTGTGTCACAGAGGACAACAATATCTAATAAGATGTCAATAATTGCTTCTGTATGCAGCCAGTCAACAGGAGAATTCAACAACATTATTGTGCTACTGCATCAGAAAATATCAAGTCTTGCAGACATGCATATTTTAGCCAAATTCATGGATTTTGACAAGGGATAAAACAAAATATTACCATTTATTTCTGGAAATAATACTATTTCTAACAAAAATTTGCAAACTTCCTAGCTCAAACTACAGAAATGATAAGAGCTTCTGCCCGCCATTTCTAGAATTTGCTTCCTCTTAGCACCTTATACCCCAATATATACTACAACTATATAAAACCCCCTATCTCCCAATAATCAAAATTGGAAACTGTACCCTTGCTATCGACCTACAATATGGACAATATATGTTTCTATTCTATTTCTAGCTGTAGAATGGAAGAACAATACTTTCTAAGGATTCTGTCACCTTTGTCGACTCTACACCCGAGCAATCGGAGAAAAGGGAGGGTTAAGAACATAAGACTGTTGGATCTCTTCCATTTTCTTGGAGACTTTATTCTTTTTCTTTTTCTCCTCCTCTGTGACTGTTTCAACTAAGAATTGTACTTCCTCCTCGATAAGCACTTTCAGCGAATTGCAATGTGGCAACTTCATTTCCTCCCCAGAAACGCTGGAGGCTTCTGTAACATGCAATATAGCAACACAAATGGAAAATGCTTGTAATGTGGACAGTTGTGCATGGAAATCAACTGCATATTTTCCTTCTTCAACAACTCTCATGGTCAATGCTGGAATTTTTTGCTTTGTTCCCTATACAGACATCAGAATCTGATCAGATTTAATCAGAGACTAATCACATATAAGAAAGCACTAAGACTTGTGCACTAGCAAGGACAGTGGAGTAAAAGTTATAGTGCCGAATAGAAAACTATTATGCACAAGTACTTCAAATTTCAAGATTCGTGAATGTAAATGAATACATAATATATCTGCTCAAACTCCAGAACTTCTTGAGATTTCTAGCAATAGCTAAGGGAATTAGTATATCGTATGACTTCACTTTTGCATGAGAATAGCCACATGAAACCAAACTTTGAGTGCATATTTATAAATGACCAAACAAATGCAAGACTACCAGAAAGTAATATTGGCTGACAAGCAAGAACATATGACTAGTGAGCATATCAATCTGAGTATCTTAAATTTTTTTATCTAAGCTTTTATGGTCAAACATACAGTAAATGGAAACATGACCATAATTGGGCACCAACCTAGAAACCTACCTGCAAAAAAATCTCCAAAGGCCGTTGATTATACATGAGTGGTTCATCGTCAGCACAACTGATAACAGGACTGCCAAAAACAGTAAGAGGACAGCTCATATCCCATCCACCACAGTCGCATCCTCCACCTAACCTCCATCTATCGAGCAATGAAGAAGGGCCCCTACTTTCATCAATTGGTATACTGTGATTTCCAGTAGGAATTACTACCTTCACCTTTTCCTGACTCTCTCTTTCTGTGGTACCTTTTCTCCTTTGCTCAATCACAGAATGGTTGAGCAGATTCATATGCATTCGATCACTGCTCTTATCTCCTCTTTTGTATTTCAAGCTTTCTCTCTTGGCAAATGGGAGCTGAATAACAATAGCAGCAATTTCAAGGTCTGAATGTAAAACTGCAGGTGGCCACGGGTAAGGATTTGAAGAATCAAAGTTATCTTTATCAGAAGCACGTCCAGATTGATGTTTGAGTCCTATCGGTTCAGAACCACTGCCCAACTCATGAGGTCCAGTAGCCAATCTAGAGTTAGAACCATTAGGAGGTTTAACAACATCAGACAAATCTTGTGAAGAAACACTTTGTCTTGCATGCGCTATATCATACAACACAAATTCTGTTACCATAGAGTTGTCAAGAACATCACCACCTTTTAATTCCGAACATAAATAGCAGGACACTTGCATCTGTCCAACTACCATGCCCTCCTTGTTGCCATTAGTCAACCCCCAGCCACTGGCATTGCTCTTCTTCCTAATGCAAATGGAGTGAAATGTGTACACCCAATTAAAAGCATTATTTGCTTTCCATGTCTTGGCAATTAAAAGTTCTTCAGGGCAATCCAAAGAGAACTCAAAATATGGAACCCCATGTTCATTTTCCAACTTGAGACAACCATGAAGATGGACCGGTGAAGATGCCACAGCTGATTGATGGTGATCGTTTTTCAGAAGGGGAGAATCAACATCTGATTTCAAAGCTGTATCTGAGAAGTCATGCAACAAAGATTCCCTCAAGATTTGATTCTTTCTAATGTTTGTCATCCCAGCAGTTTTGACATCACCTGGTTCTGCTATTTGACTCAATGGACTCCGTAAAGACTTTGATTTCATAAATGGATCAAATCAAACAACTTCTTGATAGGGCTAAACCGAAACTTTGAGCTGGCTCTAGAAGCGCAATCACTTTCTGAAGGAGAAAGTGAATGGGGCATTTCTACCTTAGCAGATAGTGATTTATGAAATGTCAAAGACATATCTTTTTCAAGAAGGTCGTTAGCATCACTTACGGGACCGACAATCTGCTCACATCTGAAGGCTGGATTCTCAATTGAATCACTTCTTACAGTTCCAGCAGACTGTTTTTCCCTCTTCTCCAAACTGGGGCATATTTCAATGAAGCCATCTAATGTGGATGGTTCCATGCAAGACCTCCTAGTGGATGTTGGATTCAAGTTTGAGTTTGCCGACAATGTGGAAGATTTCTTCTGTGTGTTCTCTTCTTCTGAACTACACAAAGAATCAACAATGCTAAAGGACAAAGAAGTGTCACTGTCATGAGATACTTCAATTTTTTTCCTTCCATCATCATTGCCCATTTTCTTTGTTTTTCTTACCTCCCTGGAGCTTTGATATATTGAACCTCGCTTCGGCTCAATGTTTTTCTCTAGACCTAAAGCTCTAGATGGAGTCTTGCAAGAAGAACTCCGATATCGGCGAAAGCTTATTTCAGTGAAGCCTTCCTTTGCTGTCAATAAATCATCTTTACGTGTAAGTTTGCTGTTCGTCCTTCTCTTTTCAGCATCTAAAAAATGTCTACAAGGAAGAACAGTGTTAGGACTCAGATCTGAGTTGCAGCTCTTCTCAGAATCCAACTCCATATCTAGCCCCATTGGTAGATCCACAACTCTGCAACAACCAAAGATAACAAACAATTGAGAAATGGATCATTGCCTTAAAGAACAAATAGAGCAAAACTCAGCCATCTGCAATCAATGGAAACAGCATCCCCTCAATCCAAAATTCCCCAAAACGTAAAGTCTAGATACTCCAGAATTAATGAGCATATCCTAAAAATTAAAGCTGTTAACAACAAATCTACTGTGGAGCTTTAGTTACTAGCAAGTAGCAACTCTATGACACAGAGACATACCATGATAAGGAAAGAGCGAAAACTGATCTATACCTAATGCGCTAAGGGAATTTTTACAGGAGCTGAACAGAAAAAGTTACTTGCTTTTAAAGGGGTTCTTTCATTACTGTAATCGACAGCTACAAACAACACAAATATGTGTTTCTTATAAGAAAAATGTGCAGAAATCAAAGATAAAGCTTCAGAGCAGACCAAAAGGAAGAAGTTATGGACTAAGAAAATACCAAACCAATAAATTCTCATTTTCAATTACCGTAAATAGGCCAAAGCAATAATCACAAGGAAGAAGAGTCTTTTCTTGAAGGAACGGTACGAAAACCTTAGCTTTACAAATAAACGTTCTTCCAAAAAGCATCCTACCCATCATTTACTTCAAAATTTGATATCACAAACCTCAACAAAGGACTTTGATCCCTAAAAATGAACCCTAAATGATCAAGGAATCTATGATCTCTATAAACTCAATAAATAAATGAATAAATAAATAAAGGAAAAGTAACATTTGTAAAGGCCATAGAAAATTATTAGCAAGAACTTAGCTTCACTTACATTCCAAGCTTTAAAAAAAAAAGGATGATGAGAAAAAGGATAAAAATGCTGGAGAAATGGCCATACCCCACTAGATCTCAAAGAAGTGAATTCAAAGAAAATCCCAATAAACTGCAAGTAGATACCATGATATCCATCAATCTCTTGTGCTGAAAGTCTTTATCAAGTTATGAATCTATAGAAGAGCAAAAACTTATCTTAAAGAAGATTAAGCAAAGACCCAAAGGAACCCATCTTAAAGAACAAAAAGAAAAAGTACAAGAGTAAAGCAAAAAAACAAGTAGTGTGGACCAACAACAGCAGCAAAGCTCACATTCTTAAGAAACAACAAAAGTCTGCTGTATAGAGAGAGAATGCATGCCTTAATCTTCTATAGAGGATTATTAAAGAGAAAGGAACAACGAAGCTAACTGACAGAGTGAGTGCATAGTGAACTCTCTCTCTCACACACACATGAGAAAGACCTCCAATGAGAGAGACAGGACTGCTAAGCTTCTGATCATGTCTAGTAAAATTTAAAAAAAAAAAAAAATAGCCATCATTTTTTCTTTCTTCTCATATTATTAATTTTAGATATTAATTTCTTTCCATGAGAAATATTTTATTTTCTTCATAATTTAATTAAATAAACTAAACATAATAAAAAAAAATTTTCTTTGGTTTCAAAGAGACTCGAAGCCAATCTTTTGAAAAAGGAGTGAAGTGTCGCTGCATAGTGGTGGAGAATTTTCATTTTTTTTTTGTTTTTTTTTTCTCCCCTCATTAAAAGAAATAACACTTAATTTGCACAAATTTTTATTAGGTTATTCTTTCTTAAAAAGACAATTACACCCACAAAAAAAAAAAAAGAGGTTAATATATTTTTGGTGAGGGTGCTTTTGGCTATCTGATTGTCTTATAAATTAAGAAGATAGAGAAATGGTGTGGGTGTCAGAATATATAATTATTCTATGGTTTTGGGAATAGCAATATTATTAATTTTAGCTGCTTCCGATAATTAAATTACTAATTTGATATTAATTTAGTAAATTGTAGATCTCACCTTTTGCTAATTTACCAAAAGCTCCTTAATTTGACATCAATAGTAATAATAGCTCAACAAGCTGGAAAGTGGACTTGGAGGGTAATTTCGTCAAATAAAAGAGCATTGGGATGACCTTTATGGTGGTCAGTCAAAGGAGAAGGTGGTAAATTACAATTTACGAATGCATGCGGTGATTTCGGCGGGAGGAAACAAAACGCGGAATCTTGTTCTCTTGCTTAAATACAAATTTTTTCTTTCTTCTTTTTCATCAGTATTTTCTTTTTATTATTATTTTAAAGAATTCCATTGAATATTAAAATTTTACAGCTTTAATCAGTAAATCAATATCATTAATTTAAAATTTATTAGTTGAATCATTTTATTGTTTTGTATATAATTGTAAACGTGGAATCAAACTGGTTTGATAAAATCAGTTCAATTTAATTTAAGAAAGTTACAATCGGTAATTTATTGGATTTGAGATTTTAAACTGTATAACAATTGAATATTTAAATAATAATGGTTGAATTTGGGATTTAATTTCAAGAGAAGAATTAAATTAAAGAAACATATGAAATTGGTTTTCAAAATGCTAAACCATAGGCACATGAAATAGTAATAATATATGCTTGCTTAATACAGATTCCACTCCTACTCATCATAATGATCTTTCACGCATTTGCATAATAAACAGATTAAGTTAAGGTCCTAGGCAATAATGCCAAACAAAAAATCCTTTCTTTTGTTTTTTTATATGGGGAGGAGAGTTGTTTTTTCATCAACTTCGGATAAAGAGAGACTCTCGAATCCGAAATTCTCCACTAGAAAAAACCCGGGTAAGATATTTTTCTGTAACAAAATTTTTGTATGTATATCAAATTAGTAACAAAACTTTAATTTGCATCAGATTGGAACTAAAAATTTAAAATTAAGTTTCAAATCATAGTATATAAAACTTTTCTGACATCCATATTAGCAAATTCGATATTCATATTAGCAAATCTGGCTACCACATAAGCTAATCCAGCTTTCATGTCAGTAAATCTGATATTCACATCAACTTGATACCATGATCTGAAACAAATTTCAAAATTTTGGTACCACCCTTTTGCTGAGGGTTGTTTTTCCACCAACAGGTGGAGAGAGTCGAATCTGAAACTCCGCTGACAAAAACCCCAATTGCTGAGGATTGTTTTTCCACCAATGCAGTTTGTCACGGATCCCACATCGGTTGGCTCTGGGGTTGGTCCTGGGCTTATAAGCGGGTGCGCTGCACACCCCTGCAAGCGCGCTTTTGGAGGAGAGGGTAATGGCCCCGTGACAAATGGTATCAGAGCCTTCCCTGGGCCCACCGGACACGTGTACGCTGCATACCCAATGCGGAGAGAGTAATGGTCGCGTAGGCCACCCGTGACGAGGGCGTCACGGATTGGCTGTGGGAATTGTCACGGATCCCACATCGGTTGGTTGTAGGGTTGGTCCTAGGCTTATAAGCGGGTGCGCTGCACACCCCTGCAAGCGCGCTTTTGGGGGAGAGGGTAATGGCCCCGTGACAAGTTGGATAGAAAGTCTCGGACCTGAAACCTCCACCGGAAAAAAAAAAAAAAAAAAAAAGACAAACCCATTTGCTGCTAGAGCAGAAGCCCTAGAGTATGTCAAGGACATGGATGCACATTACCTAAGCAGCGCTGAAAAGGGGCGTGTTGCATATACTGGGGGTAGAAAGGATGGAATTTGCATAAACTATTCGTAACGAATGAGAAATCATTTATGAATAAATGGAATTTTATTGGAATGAAACCAGATAATTGCATTACAACTCTAACCCTAGGAAATGAATTGAACAAATCAAATGATCAATATCTTCTAATTAGTTTCTGTCAAATGTTCCTGCATGTGAAAAAATGGGGACAGACATCGAAGCTCAGCTCTCTTTTTTGCTGCTCTTCTAAAAGGCTTCCTGTTTCGCCACCACAATCTATCAATTCCACTGGATTGGATTAATATACTATTCTTATTACCAAATGGAAACATCTTTTGTGCGACACTCAATTTCTTTTCTATAAGCTCCTTCCTTGATTTTGTGTGACGTGGAGATGGCGTCTTTGGCTCTACAAATTTCCCACATGCCAATCTGTCAAAGAATTCGAGTTTCCATTTAATGAAAAATACTTGAAAGTCTTATTATAGATCACTGAATCTATGAAAAGTAAACCCATGTGGAAAAAATATACCGAAGTACCATCGAAAAAACACAATATGAATGTCATTTAGTCGCCAACATGTTCCTGAAGGCTGATGCAGCGGGCAGCTGAAAATATACGCTGGCCACAACAGCAAGACAAGAACAAGCTTACCCGAATGAGATAACCGAAAACATTTTCTTACCTCTCAAAATCCATCTTTGGTGATGTAGAGACCTCATAGTTAGGATCACATGCCGCACAGATGTATTTCTTTGGAGGAAAAGGTAACTTGATGCAATCGACATGATACCACTCATTACATCGATCACATGTAACTTTTGCTCTATCATCATATGGTTTTCGACAAATGCAGTACAGCATGCTTCTTGCCCTCAACAACTGC